>PVJL010002781.1:0-181183 GCA_004026885.1 Lyroderma lyra
CGAAGGGGCTAACATTAGTATTTATGTCATTCATAGATACCATTTCTTAAAATGTGTATGTATCTTTTTGGCACCCCAATATGTAATCTAGAAGACAGCTGGTTTGAGGATTTCATGGCTTTTGCTCACTGAGGTGCTGACATTCCACTTTCTAGGCAGCGAGTCCAGATTTTCATGGTGTGATGGACTAGATTCTCTTTACTATTTTTTAATGGTGGGGAAAAAAATGAAGAACACTATGAATTTCATTTAAACTCACTTCCTACCCATTTCAGGCAATGGCAAAAACAAACATTAACAGGCTAACCAAAGGAGCACGCAGAGGTTGAATTCCATGTCCAACTGGACAATATTATTAGCATGCAGTAAGAGCAGCAAGCCATGTCTCTATTTTACTGCACTATTTATTATATGTATTCTATATATTTTATTATTTAATTGGGTCCTGCATTAAAAAAGAAAGGAATATGCATTGTGTCTAGATGCATCTAAGTTTCCTCCTGTTAAATAAGACCACTAAGACCTCGTACATCTATTTTATAAGATGGTTGTGAGGTTCATTGAAGATGTGTTGTGAAATCTGTTCACTGATATTTTTTAACATTATTGAGGAATAGTTAACAAATATCATTGCGTATATTTAATGTATTCAACATGATAATTTGATATACACTGTAGAATGATTACCAAACTCTAAATAATTGACACATCCATTGTATCATATAATTAACATAGATAAATCTCTGTTCTTTGTGTGGTGAGAATGCTTAAGATCCACGCTAAGCAACTCTCAGGTGTGTAGTATCATATTATTAACTACATGGAGGGTGTTATTCTAAGTCAGGCTTGTCCAGCTGGCAGCCTGCAGGCCACATGTGGCCCAATACAAATTCATAAACTTTCTTAAAATACAGTGAAATTTATGCACAGACTGTTTTTTTAGCTCATCGGCTATCATTAGTGTTAGTGTACTTTATGTGTGGCCCAAGACAATTCTTCTTCTTCCAAGGTGGCACAGAGAAACCATAAGGTTGGATACCCCTATTCTAATTAGCCAGCAAGAGAAAGACAAATACTATATGGTCTCACTTATATGTGGAATCTTAAAATAAAAAATCATGGAAACAGACAATTAAGTGGTTGCTAGGGAACAGAGAATTAAGTGGTTGCCAGGGACTGTGGGAAGGGGAAAATGGAGTCATGTAGGTTAAAAGGTACACATTTCAGTTATAAGAAGTTCTGAGGATTTAACACACAGCAGGATGACTATAATTAATAATAAATTATGTACATGAACTGAAAATTACTATCAGAATGGTGTGAACATTTGGGTATTGGTTTGATGGATAAGTATGATTTTGGTCAGGAACGTGGGAGCCACGTGGGTATTATATTTACTGTCGTGAGGAAGTTTGATGTAGGGAAAGTGGAAGGGCATAACTTGAGAGGAGTTGGACCAATAGTCTTAATTACCTGCAGCATCCAACATGGGTATTTCTCAGGAAGTTACCCATAAGCCCTGGGCAGAACCTCATGCACTCTCTGACTAGACCATACGGGCACTAACCTGCTGTATCTCGAACAATGGCCCTCTTTCTCGTCTACCATCCACCTCTCACACAAGCTTCTCTCACTGGACACTGGCTGGGTCCTTATTAAGAGAAGACCTGAAAACAGTTCGTGGGCTTTACACATATACCCTGCAAGCTGAGGAGGCAGGGATGATGCAGATTTCCAACAAGTAATTTCCGGCAGAAATTGGTAGTTTGAATTCAAAAATATTTCCACTGATACTTTATGCTTGACTATCACGCAGACTTTCCTATTTTTCTCGTAACATGTGGCTAGGCAGAGTGCTAACTAAAATGATGAGTCAGAAACAAAGGCATGGCTACTAAGAACTGTAGGTGCATTTGAAAATTCCATTTGTGTGTCTTCCCTCTAAGATAATGTCTGGGGAGGTCAGTATTTTTTACTTAAGTTGAACCTTAGCCAACTTGGTGGCCATGCAGAATTAAGAGATGTCAAATATCTGTGAAGCATCTTGACATGAAGCATTTTGAATGAAGCAAAGCAGAGAGAAACTGGAAGGCTCATTTACCAAAGCAAAAGGTGATCAATTTACAGATAACAATTTTATGTACAGTTTGAGATTTATTTAAACATACTCTTTTCCAAGAAGTTTTGAAATACAGTTACTGATCACCCATTAAATATGTTGTATATGTAACTGTATCTATTCATCTGCATATATGTGTTGGATAGATTTTTTTTTCTTCTCCTCTCAGTCCATCCCAGGACCAGGAAAAGAACCAACAGACCCTTGGGTAGTGCCTATGAAGGCAGAGGGAGAGATGCCAACCTTTTAAATCTGAGCCCATCCCTGAACTAATATTTATCTTGGCAACATCAAGGGCCTAAGTGCCCTGTGGGTGTTTGGACATAAAAAAGTACAAGTTCTTTTCAAGTGGAACTAGGAGGAGTTGAATGACTAACTTGGGGCAAGGCTGAGAGAGAGGTCAGTAGGCCTGAAGCGAATTGGTAACACAGGAGACTTGTAGGTAGGAACCCATGCAGTGCATTGTCCCAGAGTCCACTTTTAAGAGTGCAAGAAGGCACTGAACATAATTAATGTTACAAATGTACTTAAATATTTACTTATTTCCTGACAGAGTTTTATAATATGGTCTATATTTTTAGATAGTTTGGTAATATTGAAAACCATTTTCAAAAATAAATCTTTTTCTGAAATATAACATATATTCTGGTATGTTAAAGCAAAAATATCATACATATTGACTATTTGAAAATTTAAAATAATGTAAGTAGAATAATTATCGTTGATGTATCTTCCATTCCTTTAACTTCTTAGTCACACCTATCTTGAGTAGAATGGAAGGCTGTATGTAATTTTCACATACCTTTTATGTATCTCAAATATGACAGCTTGGCACACCAAGTGGCTAGCTGGCATAGCAGTCATCTTCCCACCACTGCTAACCATTTGTGTCAAAGGATCCTACCTATAGTCTTGGAAAAGCTAGCGTTAGTTATGTTGTATCTGGACAGATTTGGAAAGGCTAAAACTAGTTATTACTGGTTGTTGTCTTTCAGATTTATTAATGCATTAAAATGATAACTTTTTTCACTCAACACGTATATGAATGTTGCACACCACTAGATGAAACCATAACTGTAGATGAAAGCACAAAGTAGAAATCTCCCAAACTCATCCCAACCCTGACTGAATCTCAACTGGTTTCAAACACTGGTTCTACTATTAATTTGTGCAGATTTGGAGTTTGTTCTGTTGATCCAACTTTCCCATGAGGTAGAAATCTTGAGAGCAATAGATGCTTTAATGGAACCTGTGCTTTAAGAATAATATTTTGGAAGGCTACTGCTGGAAGGCAGGGTGCCCAACCTGAAAAGCTGATGAAGTTATATAATTTAATTACTCATCTACTTTCTACCCTCACTGGTTCATTGAAATGAGTTGAAAAATAAATTTGAACGCTTTAGGGGTATGATCTAACGCAGTCTTGGAGAAGCTAAAGGAAACCTCTTATCCTTTTATTTATTTTTTTTCCACCCTAGTCTTCTGATTGTATCCAAAGGCCTGAGGGGTTGGTACAGGGTAGAGGGTAAAGGATTCATAATTCTGTGAGACAGACTCAACAAATTGAACAAGTTAGCTTCTTTTACCCTAGACTCTTTTATTCTAACCTTTCCTTCACCATCTGTAAAATCATATACTTTCATGAAAATTTGTAGCAGGGCTTGAAAAACTAGATGCCTATAGAGGGTTTAGTATCAGAAGAACTAAATTTCAGAATGAGTGTGAAAAGTCACGTGGCATTCTCAAGCCCATGTTCAAGGGCAAGTCTTGAGAGTCCTTATTTACTGTGTCTTTACCCTGCATCTCTCCACCCTGAGAAAATGTGAACCTTAACTCAGCTTCCTGCTTCTTTCACTTCCTATTCTCAACTTTAGTCTTCAGTCTTCTGACATATGGTGATGACTTCTCCACAGACCCTGAGTTCCCATGACTCAAAGTATGCAGCCACTAATCCATCAGCGGAAGGCCAGATGGCCGGATGAAGGATTGGTGCTCCAGGTGAATTATGCAAACCAAGCACTGGTTAGAGGCCTAGGAAAAGCTGGATCCACAAACATAAGATAAAATTTAACTATTCATAATAATAGCTAATGCTTATTTAAGGCCTACTATGTGCCTGGTACCACTCTAAGCACTTGATGTGTAGTAGATGAACTCTCCTAACCTTCACTGCAGTCCTTTGAAGGATATACTGCTTGCTGCTACCCACAGGAGACAGAGGCACCAAGAGGTTTATTAATGTCCAAGTCCCAGAATGAGTGGGTGGCAGAGGAGGAATTTGGACTCAAGCTGTCTGAATCCAAAGTCCAGACTCAATCACACCTCCCTCATGAAAACATTTGATAGTTTAGCGGGGGAAATTATTTTGAGAAAATGGATGCTGGTTGGACTAACAATTATTGTATAGCTTTAGAATTATTTTTCATTTTCAGTTTATCGAGGGTTTGTATAGGGAAAACTAAAATTTCTTCAGTGTTAGGGCTCTAGTTTTTATTCTGACCTTAGACCACTTTTATGCTGTGAGGCTTTGGGCAGTTTAAATCTCTGAGCCTGAGTTTCTTATTTTATGTAAACAAGATACAATAGAAGTGTCCTATAGTGGTGTTTGGCAGGACAAAGGTAAAGTATTTGCAGCACATTGTAGTACAGGAGCACATTGTCAATTCTCCATAAATATTAACAATAATAGTTGTCATGTAATGAGTGCTTGTTAGGAGGCAGACGATGCCCGTATTTTATCTTAAGTAATCTTAAGGAGGTATACTAGTTAGCTATTGAAAAACACTATTGAGTTACTAAAAGCTTAATTTCCTTGAACAGGATTAAAATGTTCCTTTCTTTTTTGCTTTTTGTTTTAATAGTTGTTATTGTTGTTGGCAAGGCTTATTGCAAGACTTCCCAATATCACAGGAGTATTGAACTTAACAAAGTTGTTAAGAAGACTTATTTCTACATCTCTGACCCTGAGGGGAAAAAAGAAGAGAATGCCATCTGCATGTCAGCATTGAAGAATAGAAACATTGTATTAGGAAGTACAGTGGTTAATTTAATTCTCTCAGTATGTTCCTGTCTAGTTTTCTTATTGCCCTGTTTCAAAAGGATTCTGTGGTTTAAGAATGAATACGTAGAAGAAAGTTGTTTTTCTTTTAGTGATTTCAGTTTACAATAAGATGAACATTTGAAGAAAAAAATGTGGAATTTCTGAAGCACAACTCACACACTTTATTTCCAACAGGCAGATGTAAGTTAATGCAACAAAGGGCAATAATTTTCTAAGTCTTACATAAAATTGAAGTATCGAAACCTTGTCTCTCCTTAGAGTGCAAGAAAAGCTATTGACTGTAATGAAAATAATGTTACTGTCTCCTCTCTCAGCTTCATTCTCATAACTTCGACATTGGAGTTCACAAGTTAGCTTTTATTTTTCATGATTGTTGAAAATATATATTTTTAAATGCCAATAGCTCATAAGCAATTCCCCTTTTCTTAGCAATTTACCATTGGCATTCAGTCACATGGTTTTGTCTTTCCATTGACCTACCACGATTTGAATATTTTGTATATAGGGAAAAAATAATTCTATAGTTTTTAGTGGGTTAGACCACTAAGTGTTGCAATCTAGACTATGTGTGTATCTGAGTGTATATTTGTGTGTGTATAGACGGAAGTACTTTAATTAAGGAAGCTAATTTGTTTTTCAGTATCTACGGAAGAAGGTATAAAAGTGAGAATTCAGATGTACATTATTTCACATAGCAGAAGTTCATAAAAAATATAGATGGTATAGAACAAAACTCAGTCAAGAAAAAAAATTGAATCAAATTAAGCACCAGTGGGAGCACATTTAATCACATTAGAATTGACGAGAGGGTTTTCTTACGGTTTAATAAAGTACTTTCTAGAATTCTGTGACCTCCTGGATGTACTTGTACTATGACTGCAGAACAGGCACAGGAGTGTGACAGTCCTTCACATCCAAATTAATTCCAAAGACTCTTAGAAGTTAATGAGATGGAAATGTTAGAAAAGATTTCAAGGTTATTCTCATATGTTCATAAGAATATTTATGTACAAGGTTATTTATTTAGCAAAGGGTTATATCTTAACTACCACAAGACAAGAGTACAGATAACGCTGATGGATTTTTTTTTTTTTTACTTCTCAGTCTTTAGTCTTTATTTTTGCTTGTATCACATCATAGTTTCCATGAATACAATATCTCCTTTGCCATAGTTTTGCTTTCTTTTAAATTGGAAGTAAATGGGAATACATTATTTTTTGTCTCTGAGTTTCTATTAGGTAATGAAATCTTGGATAATGAGAATAAAAATGAACAAATGCTATAATTGTCCTTAAGGAATTTTCCAAGTCAGAGATATGTGAATATGTCTCAGGTTTGGGTAGTTTTATTCTATTTCTATTTCACTTAATTTTAGTAGCCTGATGAGTTTTATCAAAGTTCAACATCTAGTGATGCATTCATTTGGTTTTTTGTTTTAATTCTGTCATGGAATAAAACACCTATTTTAATAGATTTCCTAGTATAAGAACCTTACTTAGTCATAATATATGATTATATTTATACACCACAGGACTCAGCTTCCTATTGGAGTAGGTATTCAGAAATTTCTATTAGTGACCAAAAGTTAAATCAATATATAGCTCCCATTTTTAGGTATTATAAAATTAAATTAGGTTGTAAGGTCTGTACATTTAACTGTGGAGATTCTTGCAAAATGTTTCTGTATTGTAGATTACTATCATGATCATCTGTTCTTTGAAAGATAGGCTGCAAAAAACTATTTTTAAATTCTAAATAAAACCTTTTTAGACTCTAGTCAGATCTTAAGAACCCCAAGATCTCACTGAAATACCATTGCATACACCTTTGATTGGTAAAAAATTGACCCTAAATTTGAAATAATTGAGATTTATTATTAAATGGAGAACAACTTGAGATATTTTTAAGTTGAATATTTTCATGATTTGAACTCATGAGTTCCCAGGAGGAACTAGCATATACCAAAGAGGAACTCTAGTATATGTACATGAGGAGACATGAAAAAGAATGTTCATAGCTTCACTGCTGGTAATGGCAAAAACTAAGAAATAACCCAAATGCCCATTAAGGGGCAAATGAATAAATAAGTTGTGGCACACTCATTTTTATTTATAAAAGTGAAAATGAATTAATATGGAGCAACTTTCTGCATTAATCTTAGTAACATTAGGTTCTATCCTAAAGCAAGTTCCAGAAGATTTCCTTTATCAAAAGTTCACAAGGCTAACAAAACTAAAC
This sequence comes from Lyroderma lyra, assembly GCA_004026885.1. Classification (NCBI taxonomy): domain Eukaryota; kingdom Metazoa; phylum Chordata; class Mammalia; order Chiroptera; family Megadermatidae; genus Lyroderma; species Lyroderma lyra. The sequence goes on from PVJL010002781.1 coordinate 7,419, forward strand.
CAATACTTAGGTATACCTATTTAAGTAATAAAAATATAAATAAAAACACAAAATTTAAAATGGCAATTATTTCTATGTAAGAGGAATGAAAACAAGATAGAGGAGTAACACATAAATAAATAATTGGTGAAATTCTAAGTCTTGGGTTAAGAAGTTAGCTTATGAGTGTTCATTTTATTGATTAAAAACAAATTAATAAAAAGTAAATGATATGGCCACACCTGGCAATAAGGAAACAAGGGTGATGAATCCATGCTCTACACTGAGATTTAATATATGTGCTTTTGTGTGCATGAGTATGGGTGTATGTGTGTGTCTTATTTTTTAATAATAGTTGGTTTTCCTCTTTCCATTAATGGTGTCTCCCTGAATGCCTTTCAGTCTTTCTTTGCCTACCTCTGTTGAGTGTGTGGAAAACTTGAACACCTGTATAGATCAGCTGTTGTGAGTTCTCTTGGATAGAGCGAGTTGGAGATTGTTTTTTTCCTGCTGGGAAGTCGAGCCATGCACACAACTGAGACGTATCAGAAGACACCTTTTATTCTTAAAAGCAAGTAGGAACAAGGAGATGGCTGTCCTCTGTAGTTAGCAGTTAGCAGGAATGGCAGTGTCTTTGGAACTAAATACAGAGAACAGGCAGGGCATTACCCTCTCAGGGTGTTAAGGTGACTCATGATGGTTCCCAAAGCATTTGCAGGATCTGTTGTGTCCCGGGACCCCAAAGGAAAGGCCATGAGTATATCTTCAGGTTACTATGTTGTGTTACAAGGCAGTTCTAATTTGTCTAGAGTTGGTTTAAGTCAATGATTCTAAACTTTGTTGTGCGATAGAATTACCTGGGGAATGTTAAAAAATCCTGATGCACAGCCGTAATTCAGGATGAATGGAATCAGAATTTCTGGGAGTAGCATCCAAACATTAATAGTTTCTAGATTTCCTCAGGTGATTCTAATGTTCAGCATATGTCAATACCACAGCTTTAAGTATAAGGATAAGAGATTCAGCAGAAGATTTAAATAGTTCCTTTAGTAAATTTCCCTTTGAATATATCACAGTTATACTAGTAGTATAGTCTTTTCTCCTCCATAACCTGATAATAATTATCAAGTTTGATTTAAAACCAAGAATTGACCCAAAAGAATGCTTCCATAGATTGATTTCTCCCTATAACAAACATTACTATTTGCGTATTTTACTTCTTTAGTTATAAAATTCTAGTCATACACTCAGCTAAATATACAAATTTCAGTCTTTCTCATAGCTAGGAATAGTGTTGGGACACAGTTCTGGCCAATGTGATATAGGTAGAACACTTCTGTCCGGGACTTCTTGGAAGGAATTTTTCTTTCTTGATGAAAAGTGATAGATTGAGCTGCCAAGTCTCTTTTACTTTTACCCTTCTTCTTGTCTGGAATAAAGATGTGATGGCTGGAGGTGCAGCAACATCCTGAAACCACAGTGACAAAAATCACTTTTTAGAGACTGTAAAAAAGAGCCAAACCTAATGGGAGGGCTGTTGAGGAACTGAGTGAGAAAGATGAAGGGATTAAGAAGTAGAAATTGGTAGTTACAAAATAGTCATGGGCATGTAAAGTACAGTATGGGGAATATAGGCAGTATTGCAAAGACAATGTATAGTATCAGGTGGGCAGTAGACTTATCAGGGTAATCACTTCATAAATTATATAAACATCTAACTACTCTGCTGTACACCTAAAACTTATATTGAATGCCAACTATAATTGAAAAAAAATAGCCATGATGTAAAATATAGCATATGGAATATAGTCAATAACATTGTGGTAACTATTACAGTGCCAGATGGGTAATAGACTTATTGAGGTGATCACTTTGTAAGGTATAAAAGTGTCTAATCATATGTTGTTTTGTACACCTGAAACTAATATAATATTGTATGGCAATGGTAATTGAAAAATAATTTTTTAAAAAATTAAAAATAAAAGTTTAAAAAGCCAAGGTTGCCAGTGCCAGTGTTTAGTAGTTGCTGCACAAACCCCTTGATATTTAAGTTTGCTGTGGGATAAATACCCACTCCATTTAAATAGTCTTACACTTACTATTATTAATTTTTGGTATGTGCAAGTGAGCACATTTCTATTTGATACATTTTTGTAGGGTTTTCTAAAGGTTTTGAAATTTTAAATTTGACTAAATAACAGTTTCAAAATTGTTAAAGTGGAGGAATGATGAAAATTACAAGAGGAGGTAGCAGAACATGCTCTGTCCCTTTGGGCCATGGGCAGTGAGAATGGTCTGTCTCCCCACCTTGTGTCCCTGAGGACACACTGAAAACCTCAACAATAATCAAGAAGAAGTTCAGTGAACAATGATGGATTACTAGGGTGCCTCTGCTGAACTGGGAGCCTCAGAAGTCAAACTCTATTAGAACCACCTAAAGAGGGTTTATAAACTGTTCATCTCTCCTAAAATTCTAAACAAGTAGACACCCGAAGTCAGGTGATGATATGTATTCTGAACTCTGTCAGAAGTAAAGCTAATCTGTGCTGTAGAATTTGACCCATGGAATTGTCAGAACCTATAGACCTTGATGTGGCTGGTCCCTAAACACTAAAGGATCTAATTCATAATTAGAGAAGTTGTTTCTTATTGAAATGAAGTCAACCTCCCTGTAATTGCTACTTAATATAGTAGGATTTGTTTGCTATGACCATTTGTGACAAATTCAATGTTGTTTTTACAGTTTCAAGATGTCCCTTTAAATCTCTTCCATAGATCTCAGTCCATATAAACATTAGCTGCAGCTGAAAACTCATGGTTACCTGTCCCTCCTTCCCAAATTACACATTTACTCTCAGCTGGTTCCCAAGCTTTCCGTGTTATATTCGGTGTTAAATATCTCCAAAGATAAACGTTATTGGAATAATTATTCAGTATCAGTGTATTGAGTGCTTGCTTTTTTTGTAGCTATTTTCTTTATGGTATTTAATAATGAAAGTGTTCTCTCTTTCATATTTCCTGTGCATCAGGTGTCTGTATTTCACTTCCCCCAAACTGCACGAAAATTAAAGAATATTCTGGGCTGAGGATAATTCTATGATCACAGATATTGTGGAAAGAAAAAAGAGTGGAAAACAAAATTGATAATAGGCCAATGAAATGATTTCTTGCTTGAACAAGATTTGATTAAGTAATTGAAAATTATCTTGCTGTCAGTACACTACCACTCCTGGTAGTTAATTGCTGGCTGGAAAAATCTTAGTTCTCAAGGTGGTGCTTCCACATTGTTTCATCTGATTATCCTATCAGCGAAAACTACTACTCAGATAACTCAGGGAATCTGACCAAGATGAATGATGGGAAAGTACATATGAGACCTCCTGTCATTTTTTATTATTTTTCTGTCTTTCTTCTTCCTTCATTACCCCAGATCTCTTCACATTCAACTGTTGATGATGAAATAGCCATTTTGAAACTAGAATTCCCTTTTTCTTAATCACTAAAACGTCATGAAAGTCTATTTGTGGACAAAATTTAAGCAATATGTAACTTATTGCATTGCCTGAACACTAGCTACCATTTAGTGATGCTCACTATCAGATACTGTATTTAGCACATTATTTATATTGTCTCATAATCTCACATACAACTCTGTGAGGTCTATACTGTTCTCTTCATCAGTAAAGATAGGGCACTGGTGTTTAAGAAGATTAGGCGACTTGATCAAAATCAAACAGCTGGTAGAAGATAGACTACCTAAAGTTTGGATCCAGGTTACCTTAATCTAATTCCCTTGCTTACAATATGTAAACATTTACCTACTTTTACTCCATATGAAGAATTAGAGTCTTCAAATATGAAGGGACTTTCAAAAGTTTCTTATCCAGCATAATGCCTAACTATTTTATGTGTCTCTTAGCTGTTTTTGAACTCACTAAATGATAGGCTCCTCACTTCTTTCTGAGGCAGCTTCTTCTATTTTCACAAAGGTCTACACCACAGTGGTTCTCAGCCTTCCTAATGCCGCAACCCTTTAATACAGTTCCAAGGGGTTGTGACCCGCAGGTTGAGAACTGCTGATCTACAGAGAATTACAATTATTCAAAACTTACCTCCCTCTCTACTGCTGTGAATAGGTTCTGGTCCTCCATACAGGTGTCATATGTAACTCTTCACTCCTTGTAAAGAGGCAGTTTAGTGTAGTAGCTAAGCCTCACCTATAGAATGAGTATAATAATCATGGTAGTGCATGTGACATTAAAATGGTGGTGAGGGTTAAACGAGGAAATACATGTAAAAGGACTGCTACTTAGTAAGTTACAAAAAGTGTTAAGTGTGTTTAGTCAAGGTTCAAGCATTCCTTTAAGGCCTTGGGGATTTCCTCCTTTTTTCTTTCTGGAACCATAATAATAAAATTTCAACAAAGTGATAACCGGCTCTAAAAGATGAGCCTATTTTAAACCAGACTTCCACTTTAGTCTTAACTTTTGATCTCATTTGCTCTCTGATGTTTATGCTCAATTTATTCTTATTTATAACCCGTGTTTGGTTTTGCCTTTTCAGATTAACGACTTATTTGGATGCCCTGCCACCATTGGTCCAAGCTTTGATAAGTTTTGTCTCTATCACCTCTAACAGCTGTGTTCCCCAAAACAAGTGTTTTGGGATTTGAGGCCCCTAGCAGTGTACTCTGGCCTCACTGCGGGGCAAGAGAGGATGGACACCCTCATATGTTGGCCTCTCAGATATATCCACTTCCCCTCACCTCCACTGCCCTGACCACAGTCCGTCATTCTGTATATTTGCTTGTAGCACTTACCAAAGTAATTATTCCCCAAACCACAGCAGTAGTCTCCTAAAATACACCCCTCCTTCCAGCCTTGCCGTGCTAGTAGCCGTTTCTACGTGGATAATAATCACTGAAATGCAGATAAATTTATTCCACTGCTTAATGGTTCCAATTGCACTTCAATAAAAGTCTAATTCCTTACTTGGGACAACAAAGGTCTGTCACTGTCTAACTCTCTAAGTCAGCGGTGCCGAACCTTTTGGCTTCTCTGGGCCTCATTGGAAGAAGACTTGTCTGGGCCGCACAAATTACACTAACATTAACGAGAGCTGATGAGCCTCTGAACTTGGAGTCCCTAGAGATCCTAAGATTAAAACCAATTCCTTTAAAACATACTTCAGGATCAGGTTTTCAACTACTTAATTCTGAATAGTTTTTATAAAACCACGTTTACCAAATTTCCACTCTATGTTTAGCATATGTTGACTGGTACAGTTTAAAACAAATGGTAAAGCATAATTTCTTCTTAGAAGTTATGATTTATTTAGACACAATTTTTGATTTTCAAATGGTCCATTTGAAGTCCCCTCGCATTTTATGTTTGTTACATAAGAGCACAATGATGGTTATCTGGTGGAAGGAGAGAAGGTAAGGAAAAATAATTGGTGAATCTTCAAGGTAAATTTTTGTTTCCATTTTAGAAAAATAATAGCAGAAAGGAAATGTAAAAAAATGTAAAGTAAATGACATGCACATTCTAAAACTAGAGGTTAATAAAATCTCTTTTGAAAAATAAGAACAGGAATGGAAGTATTTAAAGAAGACTGTCAATTTTTAAGAATACTCAAATACACACACTCAAGCACACGCATATGTGGGCACGTGCACACACACACACACACACACACACTCACACACACACTTTGGGCCAGGTGTCATTTTTCTTGCTGCAGGTGTGGCTGAAGTGATATGTCAACAGCACTAGCTTCCATTACTGCTTAACTAACTGGGCAATCTTTTCAGGTCTCCATCTGTTATTGGCAGGACTTTACTTTCCCTGAAGGAAACATTTGCTTGAAATGATTAACCCTGTGTTTAAGTCCTGTTTGCTCTGTGATCTAAGGGCCACTGTTGTTCTCTAGAAGTTCACCATTATGTCATTTTAGACCTGACTACAGACTTTCCCTTAACTGGTCCTTCTATGAAACTGTGCACTTTGTCTTCACATTTATCTTTTCCTTAGACTATAAAAGCTTTAAAGGCAGTGACCACATCAGTCTCATCCTTGTGTCCTCTACAGGGCTTCATATCTTATGCCTTATGTGCAGTACAAACACAATGCATTATTTATTTGGAGATACATGCACCTTGTCTCTGGAACTAGTTTCATGATGGCAAGGTCAGTGACTTATGTCTATTAGAAATTCATCTGAAGACCTGTCTTTGCAAAGTGGTTCCTTTAAGACAAGGAGGGCTTTCATTTCTCATGGTTGTTCCTGTTGGAACACCGTATTGCATGTTAGATGCTCTCAAGCCTTGCTGCGAAAACTTACTTCCTCTCTACTCTCGCCATGGATCTGACCCACTGCCTTCTGCTGTTATTCCTTGGCCTACTGGGCCCTGTTTTTTTCACTTTCCAACCACAGTCCACTTGACCAAGTGTTTATCTTTGTCATCCCAGCCTGGCTTGACTTGTCCTGCCTGAGCTGGAAACACTCTGGCACCATGACTGCGACTTTCTCGGTCTTGTCTTCTTGTCAGGGCTTTCCACGCTGAGAGCTAATTTAGTCTGACTCAGCCCCGAGTCCGCCACCCCATATGTGCTGGCTGCCACAAAGTCAATAGCCCCGTCCAACTGTGCTTAATGTATGGTGTTCTTAGCGCTCCCATTTGCCTTCCATCTCTAACCTTGCCTCCCTTTTTTTTCATCTTTATTAAATTTATTGGGGTGACATTGGTTAGTAAAATTATATAGGTTTCAAATGTACAATTTATCACACATCATCTCTATATAGCATTGTGTGTTTATCATCCAGATTCAGTTCTTCTTTCACCATGTATTTGACCCACATTACCCTCTTCTATGACCCCCTCGCCTCTCTCACTCTCTGTTAACTACTAAATAAACTATTGACTGTGTCTGGGAGTTTTTGTTTGATTTTTCTGTTTTCGTGTTGCTTTCATTATATGCCAGCTGGCAACTTCTCATATTGCCAGCACCTAACACAGTTCTGTGTACAAGTAAATATTAACACAAGACATCCAAAACATTTAAGAGACAAAGAGTAAATGCTTATAATATTAGTGGGAAAGGTGTTAAGGAAACCTCCTTCAACTCTCACCACCAAACCCCAAATGAGTTTAGTCATTCACATGTGCTTCAAACCCCTGCACGTTTGTGAGTTAGTTAACTGGAATCCAGGTGACTTGAGATGAAATTTTCTCCCTCCAAACTAGCTTATTTGGGTGGGGTTCTAAGTTCAGTGCTAACTTAAGTGCATTAAACATTACCTTAATCTTCTAAAATACTTTAAATTTTAGAAGAGCGTTCATTTTAGAGAAGTAATATTTTCTTAACATGCTTTTCTTTTTTATTTATTGTTTTTTGGTGGCATTTATTTTTTCCTTTAGTGGATCTATTAGTTCTTTCAAGTTCAAGTTATTCATTGAGACCTCACTGAGTATAAAAGATTTTTTTCCCCATTGGTTTGGTACCTATTTATGGTACTATTATAGGGATTTGTTACAGGTTTTCAATTGCTTTAATTTTCTCTACCTAAAACTCATTTTCTACCTTGTAAAGGACAGTTGCTTTTCAGTTATTACTAGAGAAGTTGTTCATGTGTAGAGAAATAACACTTAATTTTATTTTTAACATCCCTCAGGAAATATGTCCATTGATTTATTGTGAACCTGCTATACCCAATCAATGCTAATCACACATTGTAGTTATAAAGATGTTTGTTAAAGTTTCCCATTTCAAGGAATTTATAACCAAGGGGCAATGACTTATCTAGATATCTGTAACACTTAATTTTTTTTCTAGAATTAATTTCTTTTTTATATATATTTTTGTCTCTCAGAAAGGTGTAGCCCTTTAAAAAGCATCTCCCTTGTCAGTTCTTGGAGGAATATTAATATGGAAATTAATTTACAGCAATGACATACTCTAAATTGAATTACTATTAATGATTTTGCCTGTATTTAGTTTTTAATTTCCTATAATAAACTTCACTGTTTTTCAGCATTATCAATCATTAGTATATTCTAAAATTTATAGTAGAATACATAATGCCTATGTATTTTCTCACATGTTACATAAGTAGGTAAAACTTGAGATTTAAAAACTAGCTCATTTGACTTGAAATCTGCTCTTTCTTTTTTTAAATTTTTATTAATTTTTGGGGTGATATTGTTTGTAAAATTATGTAGGTTTTAAGCATATAATTCTATAATAATCGTCTGTACAGTGCATTGTGCGCTCATGACCAAGAGTCGGCTCTCCTTCCATCACCGTGTATTAACCAACCCCCTGTACCCTCTTCTACTGCCCCCTCCCCCTTACCCCCTGGTAACCACCGGACTGTTGTCTGTGGCTGTGATTTGTTATTTGTTTATTTGTCTTGTTCGTTTGTTGCTTTCCATTTTATATCCCACATATGAGTCAAATCATGTGGTCCTTGCCTTCTTCTGTCTGACTTCCTTGCTTAGCGTGCTTGGGCAGCCCCACCAGGAATGCTCTGCAATTCCGCGTCGTGACCTGAAGTAGTGGTCCTTGGTAGGTTCTGCTGACGCCTGCCTCGCTGATGTGATGCCGGCTATGGGCTCCTTCCCTTGTAAAAATGCATATTTGTGAACATACACTTAAAATTTACCAAGAAGTTTCAGGGGTGCTTTTGGGCACTCTGAAGCCCACCCATGCACTCGCAGAAACTCTGCACGCTGCTCTAAATTTACGTAATTGGGATGCGGATAGCCACAACGGAGCCCACCGAATTAGGAAGCATACTGAATGTTATTTGACTCTCAATTGTTCTGTGTCGTTACCAAAGAAGTGATGCTAAGGGATCAGAGATGGGATCAAGTTGAGATTTACAAAACAGGAGCAAAGAAAGGGAGTAGCCTAAAACCACATTAGAATTATTTGTAAAGAGGTGTGACGTATGAGACAGTCTAGAAATGATCAAGAATAGAAAAGAAGAGATTGTTTTTAAGAAGAGAGATTTTCAAACCAGTTTTCACCCTGTCAGTAATTCAGTACCCAATATAGATATTACTAAGAGAGTACTGAATCAAGTGAAAAAAGAAGGTTTTTAGATCACAAAACAGAATGTAGAAAGCCTTCTGCATCAATGAATCATTGAAAGCTTTCAGAAAAGAGAGAGAAGATTAGCAGAGCAGTAATAAAAATTTACTTTTATTAAAGCTTTCTTTAGTTTAACGTTTAATAATCATTATGAATTACTGTGTAAAGGATTATTGGATTTATTGAAGAAATAAACATTAAAGATGGTGAAGACCCACAGAGCTCATCATTACACATACACATTTCAAATCCTATTGAGGAAAACTCCACAAAGTACCAGTAGCTTTTAAAGTATCATTCATATCATAACTTTCATTGCTATATGTCTTCTGTATCATTCATGTCATAACTTTCATTGCTGTATATCTTCTGTATTAACCATATAATCTTTATTCATTACAATGGCAAAATTCTCATAGTTCAAACTGCTATTAAATTTGATTACTTTTAGTTTGGAAGCTTAAAGTGTATCTGAAGTGTGAAAATTTGCAGAAATTTATCAAATGTTCCTGATTTTAACCAAAGTATATGCAAATCTTTCATATTGAAATGACACTTAAACCAAATTTTACAGGTTGTCATGACAACATGGGTAGTGTTTTATGAGGAAGAATTTGAGCTTGATCATATTTGCAGTTGTCCTGGCAACATGACAATCTAACTTTATGAATGAGTTGTTACTTTGACAGTTAAACTGGCTTTAAAATGATAGGATATATATATATATATATATATGTGTGTGTGTGTGTGTGTGTGTGTAATATTTCCTTTTTTGGGAAATTATCACTGTTTTGAAAATAGACACAAAAGAAATCACAGAGATGGGGAAGGGAGACAGATTCAGATCAAAGTAGGAAAAGAGATATGTGAGAATGAGATCAGGGCGTGAAAGACAAGAAGGAGAGAGGGGGGAAAGGACAAGAGCAGGAAGTAAAGGAAAGAAGGAAAAGGAGGATGGCATTAATACGTGAAAGAACTTCACTGCACCATTACTGGGTAGGGAAGGTTGAACTTGAGAAACATTAGGGCACCTTGACCGAACAAACAGGCATGCCCTATTGTGTTGTAAGTGTGGTGCTGTTACTATCCTTATCAGGAACATCAAATGGAGTATCAATCTAGAATCATCCCAGAAGCATTTGCAGGTATCTGATAAAGGAGTTTTGAAGGAAAGAGCTTCAAGCTGAATGGATTTGGTACAACTGAAAACAGCTCTTTCTAAAATATCGTTTTCATGCATGGACAACTACAGGTGAATTTCATATCAATCAGAGCAACTGCGAATATAAATTTTAACTATAAATGTTAACAGTTACTGCTTACGAACTATTTAGATGACTAAGTTGCATTGTAAATGGAGTGATTTTACTTTGAGGAGTAGTTTTCTATTATTGGAGTTTGGAAAAGGAAATGAAAGTAAAGGACGTATTACAGGTTTCTGGTGTGTGTGCGCACGATGGTGTGTGTGTGTGTGTGTGTAAAACTCTTTCTGTTTTTATGTGTCTTATGTATTTACATATGCCATACTTTTTAAATCAGAATTTCTTATCCCTAGTTCCATGGTCCAGAGGTTTTGGAGGTTCAATGAAACCTCTGAAATAAAATGTCATATTGGTGTGTATGTATATGAGCATGCACATTGTCTAGGAAGATGACCTAAATTTTTCATTAGATGAATAATGACCTTCAAAACATTAAGAATCACCAACTAATGAAAAGTGGTGGTTTGATTAATAAAATCATGAAGAAAAGGAAAAAGAGATAAATGGCCAAGAATTTTCACTGTGTGAAAGGCAGCTATGGGAAAGGATTCTTGGCTGTAGATAGTACCAGGTACCCTGAAGCTATTGGTGTGATGTTGAGCCATCCCTGAAACTGCCAGAAACCAAGACACTAGTAATAGAGAAGAAGGTTCAAAGCACTTAAGACATAGGTCATGAAGCAAAACATCACCAGGGATCGTTGGTAAACAAGACCAAGATCCCTATCTCCCTGGAGTTCACCTTCTAGCAGGAAGGAAGGGAACCACAGATAAAAGCACAAGATGTAGTGCAATTTAACTAAGAATTTTCAGGGTTTTCTGTGTACCTATCGCAGAGTAAGTACTTACTTATTATAGAGGGAAGAAAAGGAGGGAGGGAGGGGGGGAGGGAGGAAGGAAGGCAGGAAGGAAGGCAGGAAGGAAGGCAGGAAGGAACAAACAGAGCTTAGGCAATTGAATAGGGTTTTTGTTTCCTAAACATTCTAAGTACTCCATACATTCTTGTAGTGCATATCTGTGGGATACGTTTTCACAAATGTAACATTTCAATATAATTGAGGAGAAAGCTAACCTGACAGACTAACATAAATATTATAGATCCAGTCATGTTATAACGAATATATTTTCAGTAGGAATTTGAGCATGATAATTTTCTAAAGTGAAAACCAATATAAACTGCCGGTAGCATAGAATGTTAAAACTGAAAGAAACCCTCAAATCAGCTATTTAACATCTTCCTTTCATACAGGAGAACACTGAGTCCCAACTATCTGAAATATTTCCTCACAGCCCTAGAACCAACTAATAGCAGACCTGAAATGAGAAACTACATCTGATTCAGAGCCTGATTTCATTCATGCCAGAATCTTCTAGAGGAGATAACTGGTAGTCACGTTTATTGACGTCAAATAAGATAAAGGCCTCATTAGTTCATTTTGTTCAACATTTAGCGGTGATGTAGAAGTTTGTATTTAAGTGTTTAAATTATGATAATGACGATTTTCCTTAAACTCCTGGAAAATTATTTCCGTGCTGACTGGAAACATGTCAAGAGGTTTGACCACTTTTAGTATTTTCTGCAATATATTTTTAAAATTTTGGAAATCAAACCCATAGATGAACCACCCTCAAACATGCAGTGTGATTGGGGAGCTTTAGTCTGTGTGTGTTTTCAGAATTCAGATGACCAGTTTAACTCAATTGTATGATTGCAGATTTCTTTTGCTTCAGTGGAATTCTGATACCTTTCGGTGAGTAACTGTGTATTAGTAAAAATTTGCAAGAGTGGTTTAGTTATAATACTATATATATATATATATATATATATATATATATATATATATATATATATAAAATACATAAAAAAATTCAAAATGTATTTGATTCACCGACTCGGGCAAAGCATAATAAGACTTATGTTTGGTTCTGAGACCTTTTATCCAATAGTTGTATAATGCTGAGCAAGTCATATGATATTTATGGATCTCATTGTCCTGTTCCACAAAACACAGGAAACAGAGCCTATTTCTCATGCCATGTTATGGAGTAAATGAAATAAAGTACTTAGTGTGAACAAATAATGCGTACTCAATATAATTTCTAAAGAAGAAAAATAATTTCTCTGTATTAGAGTATGTTATCAATTTTCAGCATAAACCCTTAATAAATTAAGCAAAATCTAAATCAGAAGCAGTTTACAAAAGCCATTGAAATAATTAGTATTTAGGAGTCCATGTAACACCATCTCTAGCAAGGGGCCATCATTAGAGAGGGCAGTATTGACATTTATGTCTTCCTTTGTTATCACGTTAAAGTTAAAATGTACTTTGTGATCTGTGGATATACCAGTTGAAATCAATTTATTTTCTTAGAGGACACATGATGTTGTGGTTATAAGCACAAACTGTAGGTTCAAACTCTGAATCTTCTATTTACTTAACTTGGGTACATACCTTAACCCTATCTTTGTTTTGGTTCTGTTTCTTCACCTATAAAATGGAGCTAATAGTAGTCTTTACTTCATAGGGTTTTGTGGTGATTAAGAGAGTCAATGTATGTATAGTGCTTAAAACAATGCTTGTTACTTGGTAATTAAATATCACATGTACTAACAATTAATATCATTTTTATTTACTAGTAACTATGTAAATATAAGTTGCAAATAGTTATCATCTTCAAATTAAAGGAACATTTATTTCAATTTTCTCACATTTGTCTGATCAAATGCATTTCATTTAGTGACAAACCTAAATTTCCATTTAGCAGAATCTTGGTGCCTAGGTGAATTACACTAAAGAAGGTAATAGTCAAGGGTTTTTTTAAAAAGTTCTATGTATAGATACCTGAGATAAATTATTTTGGTTGAATAAAGAAGTAGGGATTCTGCTTAAAATTAAAACATGGAGTTAGAAATTGGGGAAATTCTGCTAGGGAAATAATCTTTAAGGCAAAAATTATTTATCATGGTAGTGCAGAAAGCTCAGTCTCATGCACGACCCAACCTACTTTCTCAGGAAAGTTTTGAGCCTGTCTGCGGGAGTTTCTTGAGGTGAACATTAATTGCGAAACCATTGATTCTTTGCCTTTGCCTTCTAAAATATACTAGCTGTATGGAGAAACTTCATGTACTTTATTTACTGCCATATCCTCAGCACCTAGAATAGTGCCTAGAACTTAATACATACTCAATAATTATTTGTTCAGTGAATAAATGGGGAAGTTGTGAAGGTCAGCATTCAGTGTTTGGGATACAATGATCAATTGAACATGAGGTGTAAGCAAAAATGGTTCACACCAATTTTGCCATCTGTATTCTTATTGTCTAAATCAAGTAGGTCTTCTTTTATTAAAAAACAAAACAAAACATAAAACAAAATATTTGCCTTATAGCTTCATGGCAGTCTACGATAGATCCCTTATGTTCTTGCTTAATCTGCCTAAATTTGTTCATGTTAGAAACTGATAGCTCAGGAGAATGTCCATTGTAGACATTAGGATTTTTCCCTCTCTACTTAACCAAACCACCCAAAAGTTGCATATCCAGGAAGTATTGCCATGGCCAGGTCTGAACCCACCTGGTTGAACCTCAAGTTAACTTAATACTCTTTGGTTTCAATGAAGGGATAGTTAGAATTTGCACACGCTCGTGTATAGGAGTAGCATACCCCTTTTTCTACCACTTGCATCCACTAACGTCATGGAATCAGAACGTAGTCCATTTCAGGTATAGTGTCATGTGATGCATGTTAGGATAAATCGTTACCATCTGTGATATTATCTAGTATGTTCCAGGAATGCTACCTGTGCAAATATTAATTCATCCTTACACCACCGCTTTGTGACATGTATTATCGTTTCCATTTTACAAATGAAACAAACAAGGACTTAGAGGAAAACAACTTAAGTTATTCCTGTTGACATACACATTGAGTGACAGACAAGGGATTCAAACACAGGCCTGCTGACTCTATGGTTTGGGTGAATTACGCTTTGGTAGGATACCTGGGAACGCTCTGTAATTTCATCCAGTTATTGAGCTCACTTTCGTATTTCTCTCTCAAAATCTTAACCCTCACTTCATTCCACCGCTCTTCATACCCATACACACCTTGTCCAACACAGTACTTGTGTAGGCAGGGAAAAAACCCAGGCTGGAGCGAGCTGTTGCGCATGGTAACTAGCTGTATCTGAGATTGTTCGGTTCAGACATCAGATCACCGCAGAAACAACCTGGAGAGACATTGGAATTATTCATAATTACCACAAGTTGAAAGTGATAAGAAAATTGGTGCTATTTTCCTGTCAACCTCTAGAAAGTTATTGTGCTGCCTATTCACTACTAGTTTTAAAAATTCTTATTGTGAAAACTCGTTCCACAGGTTTCAACATTAATTCTCAAACTTTGTTTTACAACACTCCAGTATCCCTCTAGTTATTTCAAGTGTGGCAGTAAAGTCCTTAATTCCAAACAAAATTAAATAGGATTAAACTTTATTTTAACTTCTTATTGTGGACAATTTCAAACATATTCAGTAGTAAGAGAAGAGCAGTCAACCTCTATGTACCCATTTATTCAGGTTCAACAGTTATCAATAAATGTCAAATCTTATTTCATTTATATCCTTCTACTCTTCCACCATACCCACCATTGGAGCATTTGGTAGCCCATTCCAGATATTGTATTATGTCATCATGATTAACTTTATCTCATTTTTTATTTTATTTATTTATTTTTATGTGGGTAATTCCCTGGCTGGGAATCGAACCCAGGCTGCAGCGTTGACAGTGCCGAAGCCTTAGCCACTACACTACCAGGGAACTCCTATTTTAAATTATGATTCATATAAACAATTGGACAAAGAGAAAAAGGGAACACAGGAATTATATAAAATAAAACCCAACAAAATGCAATGAAAACGCCTCATTTTAATTTTACTCTCAAGGAGGTAAAAGACATGTCTCTTGTTCACTTTGTACAGAAAACAATATTTAATATTTTCTTAATGATGATTATCATGATGGTGATGATTTCCCTAAAATCTGTGGCAGATGATTCCTGAGTAGCCCTCAGATGCAGAGGGAGATAGGGTAGATTGTAGCAGTCCCCAGATGGTAGGGTATTGGGAACCATTGATGACTTTATAATATCAAAGACTATTTTGTTTTTAAATTACTAACCAAATCATCAAGAACCTTTTGAGGGAGATGTTCTTAGCAAAACTCTTTTGTTTGCTATGTACTGTGTTCAAGATAATCTTTCTAATATCCAGATAACTTCCATATGGAAGCTACTTATTGAGATCAATAAAGGAAGTATTTTAGATGTATATGTTTCTGTATTTCTCATCAGTAACTATCAATAATAGAGCTGTACCTTTATTAAGCCTTTAAATACCGAGTTATCAAAACATTTTTCTTTTTAACATCCATTTTAATGGTAATAAAAATACCCTTTCTCCATTATAATTCTTTTTGTTTCATAGAATGTATCTACTTACTCAAAAAAAGTTATTGTTCTTAGTCATATTGATGGTACTGAAAACACATAAATTGTTTAGTAATTTATCATATCAAAAAGTCAAATTATAGAAGAAAATATTCAACATATTCATATTAGTTTTTGTAAATTCTTTTTACTCCCAATTTAAAATATCATGTTGAAATCTCAGTAAATTTCTGTCTCATTTAACATCCAGGATTAATTGCAATATTGTTATCTAATTTGAACCAACAGCTGTCAGTTCTTAAAAATCCTTAAAAATAAGGATATTAGACTGTCACTGGTTAACATGTACAGAAAAATATTGTTTTTATGTTTTATAGGAATTTTTGTAATACCTCAAATTACAATAATTACAGTAGCTTTGGTTGAAAAGTATGTAATTGCTATTTTATTAATTATTTTGACTTTAAAATGTAAAGAAAATGGCTGGTTCTAGATATTAAGATACTCTAAAATGAAAGTTTGCATTCATCTTGTAGCATTTTTATTTTAAAAGGGTAATTTTATTCATCAAATTTGCACAGATAATTTCTGAAAAGGTGCATTAATTAAGGACCTGTAGTCATCCAGTGGATCTTAACCTTTAGTTCTCATAAGAACCAACTGGAGGGCTTTTTAAAACCTGTATTGCTGATCTCCAACCCACAATTTCACATTCAGGAGGTCTGAGGAAAGCCTCAGTATTTTCATTTCTGACAGGTCTCCAGGCCATGCTCATGGTGTTGGTCTAGGGGCCACACTTTTGAGAATCACTGCAGTGGATTAATCTGTTGGGGTTTCAAGTTGTAATCACTATGAAAATATCTTTTATAATATTGGGTAGTGCATGGAGAAAGATATAAAGAAAATAAGGGTTGTAACTAATTCTGGTACCTTCCCTAGTCACATCTCTTCTCTCCTCAAATATCCCCAATCCCCTCATCCTTAGCTATAACAGTGCTTTAAATTTATCTGAATTAAAGAAATCAGAAGATCATTTTATCTTCCTGCTACCATATTTACCAGCTGGCTCATCCTTACATTCACATATTTTAACTTTGATTTTGATAAAATGGATCTACCCTCCCTGTTACAATTTATAGCTATCCTCCCCCACAGCACTTATATACTGATCCCACTCCTACCCTTAAGAATTTGCTCCCACAATTATTCCTTTTCCTCTCCTGGTTTTCTTCTCATCTCATTTGCATCTCCTTCATAGTCTGCTTTGCTGAATTCTCCTTCTTTTATCAATCTTAAAGATCAGATTGATTCCTAGATCCTTATAAAGTATGTATCAGGACAGTTCACCAGGGGATCCATTGAATCCCATCCTCATAGGTCAAGGGTTGCCCCATCAGTCATCAACTTGCCTGCACTCAAAGATGTAAGTACACAAGGAGTAAGGGTGGGTTCCCTCAGGTGTCTTACTTTGCGGTGTCCAAGAAGACTCAGGCTGGACAGGAAGCTAGAGATACCCCATCTGGGCCTGATACAAGGTGTGGTCAGATTGCACCAAGGTTACAGACCTGCTTTCTGTGGCAGTGGCTGGAATAAGAAATGAAGATAAGATGATTTGATTTGGTACATGGGGTGTCCATTCTGTGACTCTTATGCAGAGACACGTTCACTGGTTTTAATAAAAAATGAAAGTCTTCAGAATTGAGCTGAAAGCTGAAGGAGGGATCTTCATAGTGTCCGTTACAGACAAATAGCTTAATTTGTTCCATTGCTTGGTATACCGTGAAATCCCATTGTTTTCTTCAAGAGTCTCTAGCTAACATTATGTTTATTGTCACCCTCAACTAAGAGTTAATTATTAGTCTTTGTTATGCAAGTAAGACAGCTCTAATATCTCACCTCTGTACAACCTGGTAATTAAATTCATTGAGAACCATTCACATTGTCATGAAAGCCTTTTGTAGTTGTGAAGAGATCTTCACAACTACATTTTCATTCATTTTTTTCAGGTTCTCATTTAGTTAGCATCCCCTAAAACTTTCAGTTCCAGCTTTAAGTTCAGAGACTATGACCTTCTCTCTCATCTACCCAGAATCATAAGTAATGTTCACATACTGAACCAACATGAGAAGCGTAATACACCATTGTGCCATCCCATGCAATTATTATATAGAACTACTTTACATCCCTTGGGTAAATGTAATGCTAGATGTCACTAACAGTCAAGAGAATGGCCAGTAAAACAAAGAGATACCCTTTATATGTGACAAAGTAGAAAGGGAAACAGGAACCCTTAGCTGTTGCTGTTAGAGTATAAATTATAGATACTTTGGAGAACAGTTTTATAATATATGGTATAAGAAGATGTCTTAAACCCAGCATTGTATATTTAGTACAGTGAGATATTCATATACTTAAACTAGCAATTTCTTTCCTGGCATCTACTTTCAACTAATTCATTCATGGGTGCAAGATGTTTAGTATAGCACTGTTTGCAAGAGTAAAATGTGGAAATAACATAATTGTCTACAAGTAGAATTGCCTAATCTGACAACCCTCCTTGGAAAGAAATGCACAAATATAGGGTGATTTATTCATAAGATGGAATATTATATTGCAGCAGTTAAAATGAATGAATTATATAGAAATGTATTTCTGTTTTAGACAGCTCAGGCTGCTGTAACAAAATATTAGTGTTAGCTTAAACAGCAAACATTTATTTTTCACAGTTGTGGAGGACAGGAAGTCCAAAATGAGGGTGCCAGCAGACCCAATATCTGGGAAAGCCTTCTTCCTGGTTTGGAGAGGGCCACCTTTTTGCTTTGTCCTCACAGGGTGAAGAGAGAAGGTAAGCTCTCAGTCTCTTCTCATAACGGTACCAATTTCATTATGGGGGCTTCACCCTCATGACCTCATGTAAACCTAATTGCTTCCAAAGGCCACACTTTCAAATGCTATCACACTGAGTATTAGATATAACTTACCCTGTAGGAAACACACATAAAACAATGGAGTGCATTGTTTATGGAGGCATCTAACAAAAACAGACTTAGGAATAATGAACAGTGACTCTAGGATGGAGGAGGCTCTTCCTGAATATGGAAACAGAGGGAAGGAGAAAGCATGGCCATGATTGTAAATTGTTCAGTTTTAGAGAGAAAAAAGAGAAGTGAGAAAGTTGGGGGTGAGGGGGTGGAAGGAGAAAGAGAAAATGAGAGGGAAAGGAAAAACACAAAAGGTAATCGGTGGATACCTAAGTGTCTAGTGTATGATTTTCTGTTATTTTTATGTGCTGATTTTTTCCATAATAAAGTATTCTATAAAAACATAATGCTAGGTTTACTTTTATAAAATGGAAAAGGCGTCATTAATTCTAGCTGCCTGCTTGATTGCTATGCAGGTGCCGTGACCACCTTTCATAAAAGCTGAAAGAACCATTGCAGCTATATATACAGGGTATTGGGGTCTTAATTTTTTTATCTCATATGTGTTTGCTTTTAGTGTTTGCTCTATAGTTCAGGATAAGTTTCTGCTACTTTACTGTGAAATATTGCAGTAGAGGGTGAGTTACAGTTGGGGATCTGCTTCCTTTTTGCAAGAGGCTAGCATAGACCTCTCTGTTATTAATACATAGTTTTTCTTCTGCACTCGTATGTTTACCATCCATTATGTGCAGACTGTTAGTACAATTTTGAGAACATCTTACTTCAGAATTACTTTTCAGGAGAAAAGGAGTGTGATGAATTGCATTGCTGTCATTCAGAAGTGTTTAATATATTAATGTATCTCACCCAACTTGAGAATGTTTACATAAATCTTTATGTCCATAATTGTAATTAGAAGTAGAAAATTCACATGGAATTTTTATTCATTAGTTTCAGACTCACTGCACCACCTGCTGAGACAAATTAGATGTTGAAATGACCTTTTAAAACATGATCTGAGAAAAGGCTTAGAGTGGACAAGGAGGAAAAGAAGAGAGAAAACATGAACTGCTGCTGTCAGGGGTCAGAAATCACAGAAAGGGTAGTTTTGCTAGGTAATATGGTTGTCCAGTCTGGCTAACAAGTTCCAACTATCAGGGCCAAGAAAACCAAAAATAATCCACCTAGAACAATTATCTGTGTCGAGAATTCAGATAAAACTAATATTTTACAAGGGCACTCCCTGGTGGTGTAGTGGCTAAGGCTTTGGCGCTCTCAACGCTGCAGCCTGGGTTCGATCCGCAGCCAGCGAACCACCGCCCCCGCCAAAAATAATAATAATATTTTAAAGTTTGGTTTATTGTTGAAAGGAATTTTCACCAGGAAATCAATCAAAGTGTAAAATTCTGATTTCAATCTCTAGCAACATGAGGCTGTTGTATACTGTAGACTCTCTGTTCACCAGAACTCAAGCAGCTGGCACTCTTGAGCAACCAGCAAAATCTTGCCTGTTGCTTGAGAGTGCCAGTTGCTTGGGTTCTGGTTAACGGAGAGTCTACTTATATTTATCTGGCATCTACTGATCCCCATGGGTGCTGGTTAACTGAGAATCTACTGTATATAATTTTTAAATCACCAACACTAGTCACTGGGGACAAAAAGCAATAATGATCGTATTTCTCTGGATAAACCAGTTACTTTTTGGGTTTTTTGTTTTGTTTGTTTGCTTGTTTCTCCTGGGAACTCTACTAGGAACTCAGGAGAAAGACTTTATCGTTGTTTAGTCAGCATTTAGACTGACTTTCCAATCTTCTCAAGGCCTATTCTAAACTTCCTGGCATAGATACTATGTTATCTTTAAGCTCTGTAGGCAGTGCTCCAAATTCACTTGAACCACCCCAGGATTTCTAATCCATTGCCCAATCTACTTTTCACCATCTATCCTATCATCCTATCCTCATTTCACTGCCCCACATTCCCTAATCAGTCATCATAATCACCCTTGCTTCTTTGTTTCTCCTGAAGTTCTTGTCCCAAACCCCAAACCTGAGTAATTCCATCTTTCTACCACTTGTCCATCTGCAATTGAGCAGCTCTGTCTGACTACAGGACAACAGGACGACCCATGGCTGCACTGACTGCTCACAGTTAAAACCCATCACAGATAGGAGGCTGTCCTTCAGTGTTTGTCCACCAAATTTTCTGCTTCCCCAGGTCAATTCAATCCCCAAGACAGTTGTTTTACACCTTCTCCTCAATCCTCAAATTTCCAGCATTTTCTCTCGCCTCCTCACTCTCACCCCATTGCCTTTTTTTTATCCTCTGAGAAAATACGGAAATGAAAAACAAGTCCCTCGTTTCCCCACTCCAATATGTGCCTCCCCTGCTACACCACTTCCTTTATACTCTGCCTCATCTTGTAAGGAGCTCTTCCTTTGCAAATCTATTGAAACGTGTACCTTGACCCTATCATTCTCTCCCTTTGCTTTATTTTCCTTCCTGGTATTTATCATCAGCTCATGTATTATACACTTAGAGTGCAAACTCGGTGAAATGTGTAGTAGATGTCTCATAATGTTTATTGAAACAGAAAGGACATGCTCAATTCATTTCTTGGGATATCTACCCTGATAGAATTATTACCAACCAAGGGAGAGGGTGTAGTGTGAGAATTAGGAAGTTCTCTTTTGCAACATGAGTCAGAACTTTGCTGATCCAAGATGTTCCACTCGTTCCTTCGTAATATGTTTGTTTTCCCCTCACATGCCAGTTCATATTCACTCCATTCCCACCCTTGCCACAAGATTCTGATGCCATAGTTGATAGATTATCTCCTGTTATGTAAGTACGCCACTCCATACGTGCATACATAATTCCACAATTGCCCAACAAGCTTGACAGCATTTTTGGTGTTGATTTTGTCTTTGATGATTATATGAAGGAAGCACATGATTTAAATGCTAACATAATAAAGGGAACACCCTTGTGTTGAAAGTCTTTTTGGGGTAATGATGACTTATGCCTTGTTCATAAATGAATGTGAACCAAGGGGACTTACTCATTTTGCTAATAAACTGATGTTTCTGCTAATTGAACAAAAATATTCCAAGGAGAGAGTGAAATATTTCAGTTCAGGATTGTAGTCCTAAAGAGGTGGTTTGTCTTTTATACAGTGAATAAAACAGAAGGTAAGTGTCACTCATACTGCATGTTCTTCTAAAAGTGTTCTCTTCCCAACCCACGATTGTCTTTCTTTCCTTTATACATCCATTGCAGGCCCCAAATTTGGTGCTAACAAAGTCACAGAGCACAGAATGAATTACTTATTCCGGATAAGTACTTAAGGTCTTGAAAATGACCCTGAGATATGAAAGCAGAAGCTCCTCAAACATCTAAGGGGAAAAACAAACAAACAAACAAACATCTAGGGAATGTACCAAGTACTCAAAAGTCACACAGTAGCCAGATCCCATTATAGGCTACTGAGATATCAAAGGCAGTAGACATCCATGAGCAAATACCAAGGAAAGATGGCTCATTTCATATTGGTATCTCTGTGTATTTGGGTATAATTAAGACTCATTTACACAGTAAAACAAACAAATATGTAAGTTTAAAAATACTAATTTGTAAAAAATACACCTCATTCTAATGTTTGGGATAAGTTTTCTTTAGAACAAAGTAAGAGCTAGACTTCAGAAATTTTTTGGAAGTGGTGCTGTTTTTTTCTGGATAGTGGGGATTGGCATTTTCCGATGGGTTGCTGCAGCTGGGGGTCAGTAATTCTGGCTTCCATCTCCTCTTCTGCCGAAAATGGCTGGAGGATGTTAGGTAATCCCTCCTAGTCTGTTTTCTCACCTGTAGAATGAGTTTATGACACTAGAGAGACATAAATATTTAAAAACATTGGTTTCATTCATAAAATCAAGTGTTTATAAAAGGGGTGTGCAGGTTGCAGGTGATTGAAGACGTGGTCCTGGCCCTGTGTTGGAGGCCCATCGCCGTGGATGCCTGAGAGCCTGGCGCAGGCTTTCTGTGGAGATGTGGGAACTGCTCAGCAAAGGAATGTGGAGCTTCTGTCAGACATGATGGAACATCTGCCCTAGTTAATGCAGATGATCCACTGTTCCTTCATTTCAACACTAAGCAGGGTGAAACTGGTTTCCCAGCTTCCAGTGTTACTGTCAGTCCATGAAGTGGCCTCACTTCTGTGTCTTGGCCAGTGCTAGCCTGAGCATGTGCATGGAGACACTTTGTTTGCATATCTTGAACAGCATGGACAATTTTTCTAACAATCTCTATTTTAAAAAAATATTCTCTCTTTTCACTGTACCTCTTCATGGCTACCCTGACCAGCAACATGAAACTAGTATGTACTGGTCTTTTAGAAATTGTCAGTTGTGAAAATCTTACTTGGCATACCAAGAATGAGTTATAGGTTTGTCAAGGTATTGATGGCTATTGCCCTCAAGACAGCAGGAGAAGGCCTCTGCCTGTGACCTCTGTCCGTGAGTAGCCTTTTCCATTTACCCAAGAGTGTCACATACAATAATCTTTTCCCATGTGTTCTATGATGTGAAAATGGTCAGAATGCCTTAAACTAGATTGGTTAATATATTTCTCCAAAAACATGATTTGAATACCCACTGTACAAGCCTGGAAATCTGTCTTTGGAATATAGAGATGGGAATATGTGTACTGAGGTGCCAAAAAACATATACACATTTTAAGAGATGTTATCTATGTATTACTTTTCAAAGTTGAATTGAATTACAGTAGCATTGCGTAGTATGACATTCGCTCAAAAGATGGCATTAATCAAATGAATGATAACATCACCATGCGACAGGCAGGACAGTCAAAGAAAATGGCAGAAGCACGGTTGTCTTGCAAGGAGCCCAAGACCATTTGCCAGGACAATGGATGGGAATAGAGGTGCAGTTGTGTTTCCCCCACATTCTCTTGACTGAACACCCCTTGACTTCCACCTGTAGGGGACCTTAAAGGGAGGTGGTGTACCATAAAAAACCAGCTACACTGGCGGTTCTTCAGAAAGAGATTTAAATGGCATGCGCAGCAATCAAGTGGACACTTCGGTCAGCGTTGCTCAAGCAGTAGTTCACCGTAATCAGAAGTGTCTGGAAGCCGATGGTCACCACTTTGAGCACCTCTTGTAATTGAAGAAGTCAAACAGCCTTGTATTCATCTTTTGTTATCAGTATTACAATTTTAATACAGATTTTTCTTTTCTTAAAATGTGTATATATTTTTTTGGCACTCTCTGTATAACTGACCAGTATCAGTACATGGTACTTCAAGTGGTATAGTTGAAGGTGCAGTTGAAAACTGAAGATAACCAGTGAGATCCTTTGTTTCTCTCTCCACATCATAAAATTCCTCAGGTAGTTTCGCAGATGTGACCTTGCAGTTTATACCTACACCTGCATTTTTTTTAGCACCATCTGTATATAACTTGTACCTCATTAGTCTCCAAGTAACATGTAATTTCTAAAATTCTATCATGAATTTTATTACATTGAAATGGCCAGTTTGGGTCATAAAATAGTTATTTCAAAAGAGAGAGTAGAGATAACTGAATGAGTGTCAAAACTACAGAATATTGGGTCTATAAAAGAAAATATTGGAGGCCTTACTACAACTAATTTTTTCTCTTTAGGCCACTCTACTTTGCTCTTCTTTCACTGACTACCTTTCAAGATGTTTCTTTACATTACTTTTATAACGGTTTTAAGTAAAAAATATTATTTTTATAGGAAGGAAAATATATGATTTTTAATTATTAAAAATAAATAATAATTCATACGTAGGATAGCTGAAAACATAATCACAGTTCCATAATACAAGTATCATTAAATATTATAAAACATCACAAAATACTTCTTAAAGCAACAACAAATAAGTAAGTGGGATGATAACCTAAAATTAATAAAATAATCCTTAACATTTACACACACACAAACACACACACACACACACACACACACACACACACTGCTATGCAGTTACATCCTTAGAGCCTCTGTTTAGCTATTCTTAGTACTACTGTCTGGTTCTCTCTTCATAGCAGATACACTGAACAATAATATTTGGCAACAGTTTGCAAAGTCTTAAATGAAAATGTGGCAGCTCTACATGAACACAAACTATTTCCAATTAAAAGAGCACACATGTTTGTATTTTATATACACCCATCAAATAGTATTGAAAACAGTTCAAAATATTTTTGACAAAATAACACTTTTTAACAATAAAAAAATAGACTTAATGTGCCTTTTATTTAAAAAGAATGATATTCTGAGCATGGACTTCTTTTAATGACAGTTCTGGGAGGTAAATATTGTATTATACTATGTTTTACAATAACATTCTCAAAAATAAGTAGTGATAAAGGATGTTTTCTCTCTCTCATCATGGCTGTAAGAGTTGTCACATATTTTGATTCCCGACTAAGAGAAGGTTATTTTGGATATATAGGATCACCTGCTCGACGTCATGGAAATCTGATGCTTTCTTTTCCTTTTTTAAAAAAATGTGAGATATTTTAATGTGTGAACTTGTCTACTGAAAGTCCCCAATCAATTTCTTTCTTTTTTTTTTTTTTTTGGTGGTGCTTCCCTGGCTGGGAATTGAACCCAGGCCATGGCGTTGAGAGCACCGAAGTCTAGCCACTACACCACCAGGGAACTCCCTCAATTTCTTAAAATATAAATAAGACAAAGTAAACTGCCTGCTTGTAAACGCACAATCATGTTAGAAAGTAAAAAATGAAACCATCACATATTGATCACCAACCAATATATTGGTTCCATACAGTTATTTGTATGTGTGGAAATGGAAAACCAGTATGTATCCCCTTTGTTGAGACTTACCTGGTTTTCAAAATGTCTGCATGTGATTCTTTATTTGTATTTCAATTGTATTTAAAAGTTAATTCACGATTTTCCCCACATGTTATTCATAAAAAATGTAGTAAGTTTTGGGCACTGTTTGGGCATTGTACATTGTTTCTTTGTAAATACTAGCCAAAACTATTATTTTGAGAAATATGTACGTTTTATGAAATTTGGGTACTATAAACCAAAATGAGTTCTACAAACAAAGGTTAACTGGAAGATTATTCTGGAGAATGTGCATATATTTCCTCATGTAGCTCTCACAGATTCCAGCAATTAGGCATTATTTACCCTTTTCACAGAGAGGAAAGTTGAGGTTCAGAGAGAGCTTAAGTGAGCTGCAAAAAGTGCCCATGAATGCTAAAAGTACCCATAAACATTATTGAATTTTACTAAAATGTATTTATTTAACTATTAATTGATTTTTCAAGGATTTAGAGCCAGCTAAGGTACTGCCATCCAGAAGGAATCTTCTTCCTCCAAAGTCTTTCCTAGCATTTCATTTCTTACGACTATGAATAAATTACTTGCTAATTACTATGTGGTTCACCCTTCTGGTTGCTTTCCCTTCAAGACTAGGAAAGGTGGTAACTCTGATTTGCCCAGATTAAAGAAAGAATAGTAACTTTGCCTTCCAGATACAGGTTTGTCTTCACCTTATCTAAATTATATCTATTGCATTTAAATCCCTGTAATTTCCATTTCAACATCCTATCTTTTAAAAGTGTCCATATTAATATTTCACATCCTCAGCATTTTTTGTGCCCCATCTCCCATATTTTTTTACTATTAGCACAAATAATATTACCTTATATTGTGGCAAATGAGGTTTTTTACAGTTATTTAGTTTGGATGCAATTCAATAATTTTTATAGTTACCTGAAAAGTCATTCCAGCCATCATTATCTATCTGAGCCTAAGGCATTATTCATTTATCATTCTGTTTTCAGAAATTCCATTTTCTAGATTTGTCTTGAAAACCGTGATTATATAGCAGAAGACCAACGTGAGCCCTCCAATTAGTACCATTTTTACTAAAAAACAGGAAAAATTGTCTCAGGTTAGCAACATTGTCGATGACTAATCACTTTTCTCTAAGTATGTGAAATACTCAGCACGAGTGGTTGATTTATACTGATTACTAGCAACCAACCATGTACATGATTATTAAAATAGTGTTCATGCATTCTCTAGAAATTCAGGAGTTCGAACTGGTTGTCTCTTCAGTCATTTCTTTTCATACATAAACCTGGAAAGTTCTTGAAGGTGTTTTAAATATGCTAATTTATGGAGAAAGGCAATGTTTTTCCCTTTGCTGAAATTTATGGAAATTTTACTTTTTCAGAAGCCTCCAAAATCTAACCCTACCCTTTCTTATAGTAGTGATTCTTAGTAACTTACTTAGTGCTTCTCAGTATCAAACTTTCATTAAGAATTGACAGTTTATTTTTAAGTTTAGCAATAACTTCACTTTAAACAACACTTTTTCCTTTAGAAAATTTCACCAGTGCTTTTCTACAAATATCTAAATGTCCATTATAATTTTTTCTTTTACATTTATTCAGTAAATCCATCATTTGATTCTTTGGCTTATGTTCTCAGACTTTTGGTATTGTGCACATGTCTGATCATCCTTTCAGTATTAAGTATTGCCAATTGAAATATTAGCTCTGTGGTCTCCTGGCCAGATGAAATTATTTAGAGTCATTTTTGTTAGGCTTTCTGTGCATAAATCATCTTTACTCTTTCAAATGAAAAATTTCATTAAAATAATAGATTTAATTGAAAGAAAATTATTTAAACTAGTTAAGAATTTTGACAGTTACAGTGAATCAGTAGACTCTGTATTAATATAATTTCCCTGGTTTGCTTTGATCTTTGTTTTCCTTTATTCAACTGAACACATATTTTTGAGTGCTTACATTGTGCTAGAAAGTATAAGAGAAAAAAAAAATGAAACCTAATTCTTCCCTCTGGGAGCTCTTTGCTTAGAGGGGTATTCGGCATATATAAGTATAATGTACGTGTTCAAGTGCTGTCACAGAAATATAGATAAAAGTCTAGGTGGAATGATGATTTGCTTTTTAAGTAGTTATATTAAGGTAATACTGGTTGGTATAACAGACACACACAGAAATCTCAGTGTCTCAACAAAATAAATGTTTCTCTTACAAAGAATCCAGTGAGCATAAGGATGCGGTGGCATTTGGGATTCTGCTCCACACCTCATTCAGGGTTCCAGTCCTCCTCAACATGTGGATGTCAAGGCCTGTGGGGCTTCAGAATCCCAGAGGAAGATGGGGGGAAACCTAGAATAAGGGTGTTCTTGTGGGCCAGACCTGAGAGTGGTATACATAACACTCTGATGTGCTGCCATTGTTATTGGCTGAATTGTATCTCCACCCCCCATCCCACCCCCATTCACATGGTGGCTCTTAACCTCCAGGACCCAGAATGTGACATATTTTGGAAATAAGGTCCTTATAGATATAATTAGTTAAGTTGGGGGCATACCGGAATAGGGCAGGCCCCTGATCTAATGTGACTGGTGTCCTTATGAAAAGGGGATATTTGGACATGCAAATAGGGACAATGCCATGCTGACATGAATTCAGAGATCAGAGATCAGAGTGGTGACTCTAGAAGCCAAGGAATGCTAAAGATTGACAGGCCAGGAGCAGACCCTGCCTCTCAGCCCTGAGAAGGAACCAACTCTGTCACCACCTCAATCTCAGACTTCCAGCTGCCTCCAGACCCGTGAGACAATGAAATGCTGTTGGTGAAGCCCCCTGGTTGAGCCAGACCCATCACATGACCATGCCTAAAAGCAAGGGACATGGAAACTCCAATCTAACTATGCTATTTGTCCAGGCAGAAAGGAAACACTTTTGCTGAACAGCTCGATGGTCTCAGCCACAGTGTGCCCTTGTGGCCCCCGAATACCCATTTCACCCTCCCAGCACACACGGAAACAGAGGTAACAGAAAGCCCTCTGCAGTCACGTCAGCAGGCCGACAGTCCAGAGCCTCTCGATGACAGTGTTCTTGAT
Source organism: Lyroderma lyra (assembly GCA_004026885.1). NCBI lineage: Eukaryota > Metazoa > Chordata > Mammalia > Chiroptera > Megadermatidae > Lyroderma > Lyroderma lyra. The sequence goes on from PVJL010002781.1 coordinate 36,084, forward strand.
TAAGTCTGGGCGTGGCTTTTCATGGTCTGCTCACCTATGAACTGTAAGGACAAACTGTCGCTTTCCTCACTGTTCTGCCCTCTCGCACCCACAAGTAGTCAGGATCCAATCAGGATCAGAAATCACATCGGCTATTTTAAAAGAGAGGATTGATAACTAGGTTTTGAAGAAAGAAGGAGTTGAAATCAGAACTCTTAAGGGAGTCACGGAAGTGGTAGCTGCCACCACTGGGACAGAGGAAGTAAAGGGAAAAGCTTTGAAGTGTTACATTTAGAGGCTCAGAGGAGAAGCTCTGTGAAACGGAAGTGCAGAATTCCATTAGCTGCTGCTGGTGTCCTAAGTTAGGAGGAGGGGCCCTGCAGGCCTGGGGCCCCACCTCTAAGGAAGGAGCGTTGCTCAGTTGGTGTCAGTGCCTCTGAGGAGCTTCAGTGAAGCTGGTTCTGTGAGGGTTGGGAAGGCTGTGAACTGGGTTCTGCTGCTGCTCCTGGAAGGCACCGCCATTCCCACTGTGAAAACATGAGGCGGAGGTGGCACAGAACAAAACAATAAGCAAATACAAATATAGTAATTCTTTCTTCTCTTCTATCCTGTGGTCTCTTGTGAGTATCCCTATTTGGCTCATTTGGCATAGCTTAACAGGGAACCAGCTGACAAAGCAGAAGTGTGGTTCTCAGAGCTTCAGGACATCATGAAGCACATTTAGACGGTGGATTAGACACTAACAGACAGTGCATCCACACCCTGTTTTCAGTGGGGCAGCAGACACAGGGCAACTGCAGTAAATCTCCCATTTACAAAAGAGAAGGATGAAGACACATAGTAATCACTGGTGATTATTCAGAGTCAGCTGGGAAGGATTCATGAAGACTCTATGGTAAGGAAATTTCTTAATTAGACTCCCACTCTGCAATACGGGAGGAACCTGATACCCATTTGGAACTATCCCTAAGAACACTCCCAGTTAGATGATTAACAAGGACCAGTGGGACTCAGAATACTATCATGCAAAGCAAAATCAGCAAAGAAAAAAGGCACATGGACCAATCTAAGTGTTCACTAACAGGTGAATAGAAAAAGAAAAGGTAGTATATAAATATAATGAAATATTATTCACCATAATAAAGAATTAAATCTTATCATTTCTCACAACATGGATGAACTTTGAGGGTATTATGCTAAGTGAAATAAGTCAGAGAAAGACACATACCATGTGATCCCATTTGTATGTGGAATCTTAAAACAAAAAACAAAAACCAGTATTCCTATATACAAAGAACAAATCTTCAGAAAAAGAAATGAGGGAGTCAATTCCTTTTGTTACCACAACAAAAAGAATGAAATACCTGGGAATTAACTTAACAAAGAACGTGACAGACTTACATACCAAAAACTATAAGACATTTTTGAAAGAAATTGAGGCAGACACCAAGAAATGGGAAAATATTTCCTGTTTATGGATAGGAAGACTTAACATTGTGTAAATGACCATTTTGCCCAAAGCAATCTACAGATTTAATGTAATGCCTATCAAAATCCCACAATCATACTTTCATGAAATAGATAAAAGAATGACCAGATTTATATGGAACCATAAAAGAACTTGAATTGTCAAAGCAATACTACATAAAAAGAATATGGTGTTACACTCCCTGACTTCAATTTATATTACAAAGCATCAATAGTCAAAACAGCTTGAAAAACTGTTATTAGCAGAAAAACAGAAACATAGACCAATGGAACAGAACTTAAAACCCAGAAATAAATCCACGAATTTATGGACAAATAATTTTTGATAAAGGAGCAAAAAACATGCAATGGGGAAAAGACAGTCTTTTCAGTAGGTGGTGCTGGGAAAGCTGGAAAAACATATGCAAAAGAATGAATCTGTGCTGTGAGCTCTCACCATATATGAAAATTAACTCAAAATGAATTAAAGACCTGCATGTAAGATCCAAAACAATAAACTGTATAGAAGAAAACATCGGTACTAAACTTATAGACCTAGGATTCATGAACCTGACCTCAAAGGCAAGGGAAATAAAAGTGAAAATAAATGAGGGGGACTATATCAAACTAAAAAGCTTCTGCACAGCAAAAGAAACCATCAACAAGGCAAAGAGACAGCCAACCGAATGGGAGAAAATATTTGCAAACAACACATCAGATAAGGGTCTAATATCTAAAATATATAAAGAACTAATAAGACTTAACAACAAAAAAAACAAACAACCCAATTAAAAAGTGGGCAGAAGAACTAAACAGACACTTCTCCCATGAAGAAATACAAATGGCCAACAGACATATGAAAAAATGCTCATCCTCATTAGCTATCAGGGAAATGCAAATCAAAACCACAATGAGATCCCACCTCACACCTGTGAGAATGGCTGTTATCAACAAGACAAGGAATAACAAGTGCTGGAGAGGATGTGGAGAAAAAAGGAACTCTGGTACACTGCTGGTGGGAGTGCAAACTGGTACAACCACTGTGGAAGGCAGTGTGAAGGGTCCTCAGAAAATTGGGAATGGAGCTACCATTTGACCCAGCAACCCCCCTTCTGGGGATCTACCCAAAAAACCTGAAAACCTTAGTCCGCAAAGACTTATGTACCCCAATGTTCATCGCAGTGCTGTTCACAGTGGCCAAAACATGGAAACAACCAAAGTGCCCTGTGACAGATGACTGGATAAAGAAGCTGTGGTACATATACACAATGGAATATTACTCAGCTGTAAGAAAAGATGAAATATTGCCATTTGCAACAACATGGATGGACCTGGAGATCATCATGCTAAACGAAGTAACCCAGACAGAAAAAACCAAGAACTGTATGACTTCACTCATATGTGGAATGTAAAACTGAAAGTAACAAAGAAAAAACAAACAAAAAAGCCATGAACCCAATCAGTAGTTTAATGTTCATTTGGAGACAAGTGGGGAGGGGGTGGAAGGAGGAGAAGGAGGTGCGAGAGGAGGGGGGAAGCTAAATACAAGGTGATGGAAAGAGAACTCACTCTAGGTGGTGAACTTAGTATACAACAAGTTGACAACGCACTGTAGAATTGTACCTATGTAATTCTTGCTAACCAGTGTCACCTCAATAAGTCTAATAATAAAAAAAAGGAATGAGCTCATAGATACAGAGAACAGATAGGTGGTTGTCAGAGATGGGAAGTGGACAAAATGGATGAAGAGGTTGGAAAGGGTGTACATTTTCCGTTATTAAAAAAATAAAAAAGCACATGGGTGAAATCTGGAGGAAACCAGGTACAAGCTTCTAAGAGCCCTCTGCCTGAGGATTCATACAGGATGTGCTTAATTCCCCCAGCAAGCCGTGATAATCCAGGTGAAATGTTGAGGAATTTCATTAGAGACGTAACTGCATGTGATTTTTACTAGAGACTCGTCATGTAGGTACCCTCTGCCCAGCACATATCAAAATTTCAGACTCCCAGGCAGAAAGCCAGGTATTTAAAAAAGCCACATTTTTTTCACAAACACTTTAGGCACAGTAAGCCATTCTTATCAGGGAATAGTGGGGACCCTCCCGAAATCTAAGTTTATAGATACCAGCCAAGGGCTGACCTTGCAAATGGGCCTTTCTAGGGTAGCAGTCTCTGCCAGGCTTCCAGAACTTTTCTGCACACCATGTCCTCTGAGACTTGTGTTCTACTCTGTAGATTTTCAGTAGGCACAGGTTGTAAGTTATCATATATGACAGTTTAACCAAGTATTTTTCTATTTCATGTTCATATTTGCAGCCTCTCTGACAACCATTTCTTCACCTCCCAGCACCTAACCACTAGGCATTGTCACAAATTTTAAGTTTTTGTTTGGCAGTACCCTTTTTATTTTCAACCAAATTTTGTGTCAGTTCAGATCCAGTCAGGAAAATAGAAACAACTTGAAGTGTTTCAAGCAGAAAGGTATATTTGTAGAATGATATTTAATACAGTAAGTTAGGTGCTCAGTAATCCATGGGAAAATTAGGTGGATTTAAAGTCAGGAAGGCTGCTTTTAAATCTTAGATTCATTTCTAGTTTTCAAGTAGTCCAGAGATTGTAAAATCCACAGGAAACACCAGTGATCACAGCTGCCTTTAGCATCAAGGTGGATACTTTTCTAGAGAATAAAATCTAACAAAATCCCAGCTCTTTTAACTTTTTCTGGAGAAACAATCATTTTATTTTTGCTTCTCTTTTATTGTACTTTCAGAATCCCATGCAAGACTCTCATTGATGGATTCTAATGGCAAGGATTCTTAGAAATTTAGCTGCAATCTTTTAGTGCCTATAATGCAGACCATAAAAGTGAGAAAATGACAAATTACCAAAGACCATTTCAACAGTAATATTTGTATTTAACTATATGTGCACTCAATATTATATTTTCATCAGGATGCTTCCATGGGTTTTCTTGCCCTTGACTTCCAGTTGGATTTATCCAATGAGAGGCCCTGGCAGTGGGAGGTGGAAAAGAAAAAAAGTTTCAGGGTATGTATTTCAACAGGCAGTTTACCACAACTGCTGTCATGCAGCCTTCTCCATAGAACTGTTCCCTCTGGGTTTCAGTAACTGCTCAGTCCTCAGACTCTCCGGGCCCTAGAGCGATAACAGCTCCCCGGGGGAACTGCACTATCTGTTGGAGTATCTCTTCCGTAAACTGCAGCCATACCTTCACACTTAGTCCTTTTTATTAAATGATCTTCAGTTAGCAAGTTTCCATGTATTCTGTTTTGTTTTGTTTTTTTTCATATCTTTGGTAATAAAATGCCCATTGTAAACTATGCTATAGAAAGAATTACTATGGATAATACAAAAAGATATCTATGCTCTAATAAAGCTAGACTTCAGCAGTTGTCTAGATTTATGATTTAAGGTCTCTCTGAGCTCATCTCCCCTTGAAGCTAAGTAGACAATATAACTAGTACTTAAACTGTGGTTGATTAATCTCTTATTTAATCTATCCACTAATATCTTCCAGACTCTTACTGTGTAAATTTCCCTATGTTTGGAGCAAATAGCTATAATATATGGCTACTGCCTTTAAGATTCTTACTCTCTTATCTGAGTCTTTCAGACTTATTTTTACCTGCTATCTGTTACTAGGCTAGTGAGCCATATTATGTATTGAATGAAATTTGCTCTACTAATCAAGGAATGTAACTATCCTAAACAAAATAATAAAGTGTGCTTGTTTTCTATGTATAGTAATTGAGTTAATGAGATCAGCACATTAATCCTGATTACCTTCTCTCGGCCAGCCTGTCCATTCTGGAAAAGAAAAAGCATAGAGAAAGGAGAAGACATGATATTTTAGTATTTAAAAATTTACTGTGCCATGTTTCTACGTCCTCCCAAGGCCAAGTGGAACACAAACTGGGGTTAAAAGAGTTAAATATTGTTCCTGCATGGTTTTATACGGGGATCTCCCACATGTATTTTTAACACAGCATAAATGTATCAGTCCCCTCTATGTGGAAACTTAATTGGTTTAACTTTGAGATTCAAGTTTTATGGGGCAACCATGGACAGGTTGCATTATAAAATTCACACTTGAATAGGTAGTTTTTCAGTGGATTTCTATACCAAGGACTATTTTCACAAGGAAAGAATGCTGAAATTACAGGCTAAAAGCCTTGGAATTATCCACTTTCCTCCCTTCCTCTCTATCTCTACCTGTTACCCCGACTTTACCACATCCAGTCACTAAGAAAGTCCTATACATGTGATCGTCGTAATAGTACACTCTTTTATCAACCAAATGTTTATTGATTGATGTACTCTTCTAGGGGCTAGGGATATATCCACGAGCAAAACTCAGATCTCTGCTCTGGAACAAATATTCCAGCAGGGACAGACAATATGCAATGAACACAAATAATTATACAGTATTTTGGAAAGTGAAAAGTGCCATGACATGTGACCAAGGAAAATAAGGTGAGGGAGGATTTCCTGTAGTATTAGGGAGCCATGGGAGGCTGTAACAAGATGGTGGCATTTGCACAAATGTGTGATGGGGGCAAGGATATGAGCCACCTGTGGATGGTGCATTTTAGGCACTTGGAAGAGCGTGTAATGGCCCAAATGTGAGACTGTACGTGACGTGTTCAAGGGACAGAAAAAATGGCCAACATGTGGAAGGGTGCAGAGGACGACGAACCAAGTGGAGGGGAGGGCGTAGTGATATTGGGCAGATAACAGGAGATGTGATTACACAGGGCCTTGAGGGTCATTTAAAGGAGTGTTGCTTTTACTCTGAGTGGAATGTAGAATCACTGCAGGGTTTTGAGCAAGGTGTGATGTGATCTGTCCTACGTGTTTTAAAGAGAACTTGGGTGCTGTATTCGGAATAGAATGTGGTAGAATAAAGGTAAAGTAGACTATTTGGGAGGCTCCTGTGGTAATAATGCAAAAGCTTTGAAGACTTAGGCTAGGGGGGAGTGGCAGGAAATTGTTGGATTACAAATATGTTTCAAAGTTGCAGCTGACAGAATTTACTGATAGGTTGGATGTGAAACTTGAGAGGAATGATGATTGAAAGGACTTTGACTGAGCAAGTGGAAAAATGGAATTTCCATCCACTGAGAAGGGGGGACTGTAGGTGAAAGAGTCCTGAAAACAAGAGTCAAGAGTTCAGTTCATACATAATGAGTTTGAGATGGCTGTCTTTCTTGCTCCTTCAGGGGTCTACAAAATAAGTGGGAACCAATGTGCATTGACTATTTTATGTATTTTATTTCATTTCCTCTTTAAAGCAACATCATCATGATAAAATCATTCCCATTTGTAGGTACAGAAACTGAGGAATGACACCTAGCACACTGCATCATATAGCCTATCCTCTGGTCATAGACTTCGTTAGACTTCCAAGTGTCAAAGCACACTTATTTTCTGTGGGAGGCATACACATTTCTGCCCCTTTGAGATCAAGTTTGGCAAATGACTGGCTATGACTAATGAAATATGAGTACCAATTCTGAGAAGAAGTTTTAACAGCCACTCTTTTTCCCTCTTCAAGAGCTCTGCAGTGTACTAAATCAGGGCTATTCCCTTAGCTCGATCCCAGAATGAAGACAGTATTAAACCCAGCTGAAGCTCATCCTGATGAACATGTGGTATGAGCAAGTAGTGATCTTGTTTGTTTGTGAGCCATTGAAAAATTAAGGTGGTATCTCCTGATAGCATAACTTGGCCTAAACTGTCTGGTATGTTCTCCCAAACCCTTGCATAACTTTCATTTTACATATATACATATACAAACACATATATATATATATACATACACACACACACACACACACACACACACATACACACACACACACACACATACATATGTATATGAGGCTGGATACTTTCTGGACAGCATATATATGTGCACATATATTCTTTAGGAAGGATTTAAAGTGGTATACAAAGATGCATATTGTAAATATAACAGCCCAAATTAAAATTGAGTGAAATTAATGAAAACAAAGATAGATGCAAAGTAATAAAATGAGCAATGAGGCAAAAAAAAAAAAAAAAAAAAAAAAAAAAAAAAAAAAAAAAAAAAAAAAAAAAAAAAAAAAAAAAAAAAAAAACGAAAACGAAAAACAAAAAACACCCACCAAGGGGACCACCATTATGGATCTAAGTTTTTCAAAAGCTAAAAAAAAAAAAAAAAAAAAAGGAAAATTTAATCAGTTCTAAAGTTTAAAATATTTTTGAGGTAAAAACCTACCATTCACCAGTGGAATGGATAAGTATTCTTGATATGAGGGTCAGACAGGATTTTTTCTCTGAACGGTTTTAATAAGTCACAGCATGTTCTAAGGCTGATTTAAAAAGGCATGGACATTAACTTCATCATATTGAAGCACACTGTTTAGGAACGAAGTGAGGATTGTAGTATGCCACTCGTTTGAAGCCTACCAGATGTCATACCGCATTGTTTTCTAAGTTGTAAATTCTACCTCTTTCATATCATTAAGAATACTTTGGGGTAGGAAATAGGGGTTTGATCTAAGATTTCATATCTCTACTAATCCTAACATCCTGTACAAAGCCTTGGATACAGTAATATTCAGTAATGACTTGTTGATAATGAGTATATTAAAGTCAGAGAAATTAAAAATAGGTTCTATTCATGATACATAAACACATCTATTCCTGGCTGTATATTCTATCACATGGATATATCTTGACTTATTTGGGCATTTGCCTGTGTTATATTTTCAGGTTTTTCTCATATATATTATTATATATATTATAATAACGAATATAAATATCACAGTGATTAATATATTTGGATGTAAATTGCACATTTTATTCATCTGTTAGAGTAGATTCCTGGAAATAAAATTAGTAGGGCACAAAGGTGATATTTTATGAAATGTTCTGAATATGCTTTCAAACTTCCTTTTTGAAAAGATGTGGTGATCTACTTCTTTTAGTAGTATTGAGGGTACCATTTTTATCATACCAATACTATTACATCTATGCATTCATTAGTGTTGCTCTGAAAATATGATTATTCATTTGTAGGTGAAAGAGTATTGTGTTTTAACTCTAATTTGCTTGATTAGAAAGACTAGGCTTTTAAAACATGATTCATTTTCCTGTTATTTATACTGGTGTTTAGTGTTTTCTTACCAATTAGTATGGATTCAGTATTTTTTCAGATTTATTACAAATATCTTTAAACCTCATTAATGTTGTTTAACTTTTATTTTTTCAAATTATTAATAGCTTTTTTTTAAGGCATATAACCCAGTCTTTTTTTTTTTCTGTTAATCATACCAGCTTTTGATGGCAATTAACTCTTGTGATTCTTTTAAATAAATGAAAAAAACATCTGTTACTAGAAAGACTGAAAATGAGATTAAAAACTCTTTTTGAAGTTTTCTCACAACACTTGAATTCGCAACCAAATCTCCAAAGGCATTAGCTTACCCTGAGAGAAGAGCTACTTCTGTTAAGCTAATATAGGAGAATGGAGACAATAATCTCATTATAAATTAACATGATGGTCCCATTTGCTCTGGTGCTAGGACAGAATTACTTTCAGGGCAAAATAAGCAATCTCATAAAACTATTTATACAAGCTTTGCATGTATTAGTGCAGGTACCCATGAATATATTCTAATATACTAATTACAGCCAGTATTTATTGAGTGCTTACTATGTGCCAGTCACCTATTCTATATGCTTTATATGTCACCCACACTTCAAGTCAATGAGATGATTGCTAATATAATACTATCCAGGAGTGACGCATGGAGAGCTCAGGTAACTTATCTAAGGTTGCACCAAGAGTAACTGGTAAGACCAGAGTACTAAAAGGTAACTCAACTCTAGAGCTTATCACCTTATCGCCTATAAGATTATTTAATTACATTTTTAAAAGTCTCAAATTCAATATTCATATTATCTCATAAGATTAAATCTAAAGAAATCATTATATTGATAATTTCATGCTTGTACTTTAACTTTTCATTAATAGAACAAAGATTTTTTTAGCTTATCAATCATCTCCAAGTCCCCATCTAACTTCCATTTCATTATTTATATGAAAATACCACATTACTGTATTTTTGCTGCTCTCTTTTAATTACTTGGACAAATTAATAGTTTTCATGTATTTCTTCAAAAACCAAGTTGCTATTCCTTGATTATCATTATCATGATGAAAACCTCAGCAGATAATTACTAAAGCTTTGTGGTAACAAATATGAGAATGAAAGAAACCAGCTGGGAAAACTGCTGCCATCTTCATTCAGTCATCAAAATAAAATTCAAATTTTAATGAGCCTTAAAATTATCCATTTGGCTGTGAAGGAAATAAACCATACCTCATTTGATATTCGTGTATGGCTGATGAACTCAGTGTTATGTAGGAAGGAAAGAGTACATCTTTTGTCTTTGGTATATAGGTGGATGGATGCATGTGGATTTCAAGGAGAATTTCAATAGATTTTAACTCAGGGGTTAAAATCCAACCTTTTGGCTTCCCTGGGCCACACTGGAAAAAGGAGAATTGTCTTGGGCCAATAATGATAGCCGATGAGCTAAAAAAGGTCCTTGCATAATTTTCGTAATGTTTTATGAAAGTTTACAAATTTGTGTTGGGCCACACTCAAAGCCATCCTGGGCCACATGTGGCCCACTGGCCATGGGTTGGACAAGCTTGTCTTAACTGTTGAAAAGTTCATGTGAAACTGAAAAGAGAATCTTATCTGATGTGTGACTCTTTTAATCTTTTGATGATACTTCTGATCTTTAGTGACAAACAAAACACACACACACACACACACACACACACACACACAGAAATACATAAAACAAACAAAAACTACTCAAACCAAAAACAGAATTCTGAAGATTGGAATTATTTTTTAAAAGAAATAGAAGAAATTTTAGCTTTCAGGGGAAAATTCTACTTTAAAAATAACCAGAGTTTCAGAATTAATTTATAAACTATAATGCATAATCTTATTCACACCATTGGTTTACTGTTTGACTTAGAGCAAATCAAACAAACTATTTGGGCTTTAGTTTCCCCATCTGCAATATGAAAACATTAGATCCAGTGGTCTCTAGGACCTTTGCTACTTTGGAATTGATCTATCAAAAAAGCATTTTGTGGTTTCTACTGGCCCTTTATTATTCCACTGTGGTATCAGTATAAAATATATTGGCATAGCTGAAACCACACTACATAATTAGCAATCGGTGTGGTGATATTATAAGTATTTTTTTATTTGTCTTTTAGTTCATGGCCTTCTCACTGAAAATTTTAAAGTAAATTGAGCATTTCATCATAACTTCTTTAGCGTGGTAGGGTGAGAATTAACAAGATAACAAGATAAATATATGAAGTGCCTGACACTATCTATGACATAGGTGTTCATTTACTAAATGACACCATTATTATCATTAATAAGAACTACTTAAGAGTGCTAAGGAAACTTTCTGGTTATTCTTCAAACTCTGACAAAGGATAAATGAGTCATTTCTTTATAAATTAACTACTGAAATATCCAACTGGTTGACTGTGGTCTGGAAAAAAGGATAATGATAATACTCACTTCTATGTATTTCTTTTGCCATACTTTCCTTCATAATAACCCATTCACCAGCTATTTATAAAGAATATTGGTTTAGGTCAGAAAAAAATCCCAACATGATATTTGGACTCCAAGTTTTCCTGGATTTTTTGAAAAACATATTTGACGTGTTCAGTATGTTTATGACACATATTGGGTGTCACAGGTGCACATATTGAACAATTCTGTAGATCAAATGCCCTAGGTTAGTACATACTCTAGTGCCTGTGTAAGTTCAACAGTGAGATGATAGGCAGGAAATAACCAATTAGTTACATTTCTTGTTTCATTCTACTTAAAATAGTTGTTAAAAATGATTTAACAATTAGTTTTAAGAGTAAGAAGCTACATTACTATTTCTTGTTTTGAAAGAAATATGAAGTATATCTCATTGATTTGACCTAAATTGTATATTTCATAGGCTACCCCACCAGTTAATCACCTGATCCTTCAGGGATTTTCCAGTGTGGATGAATTTATATGCGATTATTGCTAAAGACTTTTGCTTAGGATGGGAAGAATTGAGTCCTACAGAGGAATGCAGTCGGGGCATTCTCAAAGACTCCAGAGTTTTTCGTTCCTATCTCCTCCCCTACTCTACTCCTGGCCCTTCTTTTCTGAGCTTGGCGGTGGGATTTGCTTATGACCAAATGTTTGACCCAGAGCAGAATATCTATAATTTTAGCCGTGGACAAGAGCAATTTGGGCCAAGTGAGGAGTCCCAATAAAACGAACCCATCAGAGATCAATGTTGCTGGGCTTGATAACATTGATTGAAAGGTGGACATAGGAGAATGATGGCAGAAGTAAGGCCCACGGTCCTACCTAAGAAAATGTGCATGGCATGGTTCCCAAAGGAAACATACACATTTTTATTCCTCCTGCACACCAAAATTAATTTTGATGATTGATCGTTGTATTTTTTTAATTTTCATTAGAACCCTTTAAATGTTCATTCTAAATGTAGCTGAGCAATGAGGGGGGAAAATCAGAATCATGTTTCTTATTCTCTATAGAATCCATTCCAAGGCCAAACTTCATTTCCCAATCGATTTTTTTCTGTCCTCTTTTAACTCAATCCTTTTCCAATGATTTAAGTTTTATGCATGGAAATCAGTGATTTTTAAAAAATATTTTAAATAAACTGATCATAGACAAACATCAAGGATATTTAGGAGCATGGCAAGAAAATTGGATTTTAAGAGATTCTGTGTCTACAATCTTAAAAAAAAATTCGAATAGCTTAAACAAGGCACCTGAGGAAACAGAAGCAATGAGTTGGCTATATTCACCTTTAGAAAAACACAAATACATCCACTGGCAGAACATGTAAAGGTCTTCAGCGTTCCCTTATATTTAATTTTAAAATTAAGTGGCTTTGCCCTTTCAGGAAACTTTTATAATTTTCTGCTTTGGCTGAGAACCTTGGTACCACCCACATGCTGAGGAATGCCATAACATTGTTAGTATTGATCTTTCTTTTTCTGCACTTGTTTCATCAGCTTCCCTCCAAGGCTCTATCTTCCTTGTGGTCAGTTAGTGCAAGCTACTGTACCTGAAAATCCATATGTAGCTTGCTATCTATAGCGAGCAATTAATAAGTGATTTTCTTTATCAGCCGTTTGTCCCTATGTCATTAGTCAAAAAAAGCCTAGATATTCTGTTTGTTCTCCAATACAGTGTAACAGATGATAAGTACACATAAAAGCAGGAAAGAAGACTGTCTTTCATGGGATGAGAAAAACAGTGTAGATTTAGAAGACCATTTCAAAAATGACATCTGAGCCTGGGCATTAAAAGTTGTTTCAACACAGTTTGTATAGCATACATGGAAGGAAATACAACAGATACCTTCTTTATATTTTTCCTGTAGGCACTGTGTCAGAGTTAAGAATTTTGGGTACTTTATCTCATTTCGTTTTTAGCCAACCCACATTGACCAGCAGCAAAAAAAAAAATCACAGGTGGATTATCAGATAAATAAATATCTGTTGATCTTCTCTCTGCACTTCCTGCTTCTCTTGGGTGTCTCACCTCCAGGACATCCACTATTTAATCCACCTTTTTTTTTTTTTTTTTTTTTTTTTTTTTTTTTTTTTTTTTTTTTTTTCTTTTTGGTATGTGGGTAGTTCCCTGACTGGGAATCGAACCCAGGCGGCAGCGTTGACAGCACCAGCGCTGAAGCCTTAAGCCACTACACCACCAGGGAACTCCCACCTTATTCTTATCATGGGTTTAGAGGCCCATCTGGCACACATAATTCAACCAGATTTCCCTTAAAGTCCTGGATGCATCTCTTTAACATAGATTGAAAGTGATTATACATCAAGCAACCTGAAAGCATAGTTATGCAATTCTAGCACAAAGTTAAGATCAGGGAAGTGTCCATTAACAGGGAGCAAGATGAGAAGTTTGCCTGCCAAATACCATTAACTGAGTATACTTGATGTGACTTAATTATTTACTTTGAAATTTCCATTTCTCAGCATGTCAGACACATTTCTTGACTAGAGAATCTACTCTTTGAAGGCAGGGATAGCGTATATTTTCCTTTGCATAATGTATTGGGGAAAGTAGAGTTTCAATAAATATTTTAATTGTATGTTCATTAGTTGATGCAAATTAAAATAAGTTATAATTAATTTCAAAATCATAAAAATGTTGATTTTGGAATATGGGCTGTTTGGGTTGCTTCTTTTCTTTTTGGTGGTGAGGATATTGAGTTAAATATATTCATTAAGCAATTATTAATTAGACAGCTCCTCTATTGCAGACATGTACTAGGGTCTAGAGATACACTGAGTTATTAGAGATACACCAGTGTACAAGACAGACAGGGTTCCTGGCCTTGTGGAATATAGCCACATTTTTTAAAGGTTTAAAAGAAGGCAACATTAAACAATAACCCACTGCAATAATCACGTTATTTTAACACTTAAAGTTTATTAGTATCTTTGACTTTCACTCTTTCTCTTATATAAATTTCCATATTTCTAAATTAGTATATGCATAAAATTTAAAATTACTTTGTCTTTCTGAAACTATTATGACTTTACTATAGAAATTTAATACCTTATTTGTACAGCATAATGAGACATCAGGGCTATATGACATTATAAATTCTGCTTTGATACTTACAGTCCTTTAACTGAACATGTATTGTAGGTGGCTTTTTTGTTGAGAAATCACATTTTATTGGGGGAGGGCATCTTACTTTTTTATTTAAAGAGCCAACAATCACTCTTTGTGTTGTGCTAGTATTTTCTTCTCCTCAGCAATCCTTTTAGATAGAAAGAAGGACTTGTATTTATGAATGTAACTCTACCTTTTTCTTTTTCCAAATATAATCTGCTTTGCCTCCTCCTCTAAAGACCTATGGTCACAAACTGTACATGAGATAATGTGTAAGAAAGTACCTATAAACTGTGAACTGATGTGGGTTTGCTGGTTACTATTCATTTCAAAGTCAGCCTTCTGTAAGTCTGGACTAAGTGTAAAGTATTATAAAACATATGCACTGTATAATCACATTTTGGGTCAAATATTCACATGAGAGATATGAGAGAGAATGAGAGAATGTGAGACCAAGAGAAAGCAATGATTTAACAGCTATTATCTTAGGTGGTTGAATTATAAAAGACTTGTTTTCTTCTGTATGTCTCTTTGTGTATTCTAAGTTTTTAAACCAAAACAATGTAAAGAAGAAAATAAATAACTTCCAGACATTTCTATCTTTTTAGTCTGTGCAAACTGAGGTAGCTACCCGCATTGTGTTATTTGAGGACAGGTAGGAATGTCCTGTGCAAAAATTCCATTTGAATAATATTGTATATTTATCTCTCTGTCAGTATTTTAAAATGCAGATACTCTGGCCAAGGGTCATTATGTCACAAATTTCTTTTAGTGGGTTGTATTTTCAGATCATCTTTTTAGTAATGCAAAAATGTTGATTGGAAACGTATGTGAAATAAAGTACTTAAATGCTTCTAGTTATTAATTAGCTGTGACCTTGGAAAAGACCCTAAAATTCTCTGGGTTAGTTTCTTCCTTGTGTATGTAAAATCAGTATGATTCTCTCAAGCTCTGAAAGTCAGTAATACTGTGATTGTCCCAAAGTGTTAATATGTGATGCTTTTGTGTGCTCCACTTACTGTTAGCCATCTTATTTCTGGATATCCACATCTGAAGCCTCTAGACCAGGTTCCTGGGGCGGGGGCGGGGGGTGGTGGGGTGGTTGGGAATGGTGGGAAAGAAGATAAAATGAAACTATATTTCTAGTTTAGTCCTTGTAGGGAACTTACAGCTACTCCACAACCACCCTGAAGCAGCACTATTTTCCCATTGGAAAAAAAAGAAGCCTGAGAATTGGGGAATTAGTAAATTATCAAAGTTAATCTGACTGACCAACAACTGAATCTGGAATGGAACCCTGGTCTGCCCGTAGCTAAATCCCTGACCTTTCTCTCACACTGGCTTATCTCTCAAAAAGAAGCCATGACATCACGGGTTGGGGCAGGAAACTGCCTGCTTCCACGCCAGTTTTCTTGCTAAAATGCCAGCCTGCATTCCTGCAGTTTCTGTGGATGCTTTGATAGCTGACTGTATTGCCAGTAATTTTCAAAATACTATTGTTTTGTCTTTCAATTCCTTCATTTCTCTCAGGCAAATACCAAGTAGGGTGTCCAAAGACTCATGTCCAAAAGCTATAATTTAAGATTGAGGATAATTAAATGCCTGGACACTTCTAGAAGAAAAGGCTGCTGGAATTCAGAATTGGGGTGTTTAGTGACCAGGAACATAAAAGATTTCTTTCTTGAGAACCTTTGCCTTTGTATTTCTCCCAGCCCTAGCAGTTTGACAAACCTGAACTTGACAAGGCAAAGCTGACAGCTTAATACAGGCACAGTGTTTGTATTGTTCTGCCAGCTGTGGATTTAGGGGTTTGTTTTGTTTTGTGTGATCGCAAGCAACAGAGACTGATGACCATGGCTACTGTAAGGAAAATGACATTTATTGTATGGTTGTATGTGTGTGTGTGCACACACGCGTGTGTATGTGTGCACGTGTGTTTGCGCATGTGTGTGCGTGCGTGTGTACGTGCGTGTGTGTATGTGTGTGTGTGTGCGTGCATGTGTGTGCGTGTGTATGTGTGTGTATGTGTGCGTGTGTGTGTACACGTGCGCGTGCGTGTGTGTGTGCGCACGTGCGTGCGTGTGTGTGTATATGCTTGCATGTGTGTGTGTGCGTGCGTGTGTGTGTGCGCGCATGTGTGTACGCATGCGTGTATGTGTGCGCGCGCGTGTGTGTATGTGTGCATGTGTGTGTGTGCACGCGTGTGTGTGTGTGTGTGTGTGCATGTGTGTGTGTGTTGCAGTGGTCTTGGGGTACAAGACAGCAAGAAGCTTGAGGGCCAGGCCTGGGGAGACTCAGGAATCACGGAGGCTGCAGAGTGACCAGCCACGAGAAGTGCAGTGATAGTCCCTTAGCAGGAACAATCCAGTCAGCATCAGCATAGCACCTCCACTGCCCCTACAGAAATGCCTCCAACAGTCTCCATATCCGTGTACCGTTTGCTCCAGAGTCAAAGTCCCAAAGAGTGTCCAATTGTTCAAACCTGAACAGCAAATAGAGAACAGATGGGTCCCCTAGTTTTTTGTTTGTTTGTTTTTTGTCTTCATGCGTGTGACTGTATCTCCATTATTAGGCCCAATGAGGGATTCCAGAAAGGAGGTAATAGGTTCATCTATGGGATGCTGGACAGATGTCAGAAACTCACATGGGGTTCTCTGTAGATAGGTTCACAAGACAAATCAAATATGGACTTATTCTGAAGAAGTAACGTTAGTTTAGTTTTATTTTGTTTGTATAAAAAGTTGCAAAACCTTTTTGTAGATGGCAGAAATTGTCCTATTTCTCAGTGGTATCAATGCTTAATTTTCCTCTTGTTTTTCTGTTGAATTAAAATTTAAATTTTTTTCATTTTATTTGCACTTTACAAACAAGACTTCAGAAAATGTCATAGTAAACTTCAGAGCTTTTTTTTTTTCAGACTGCAGCAGGTGCAAATCCCCAGTGCGTTATTCTGAAATTATCTGAACCTAGTAAAGCCAACTCTGACCTACGTACAGGTGCATGTAATTGGGTAGCTACAACTGTGACTTCAGAACGACTAGATTTTATTTTGCTTAAGTGGAACAGTGACATCTAGTGCCTGAAAATCTGTGTCCACTGATCCAAAGGAAGATGAGCCTAGACGGGCAGGCTTTCAGGTCGAAGGAGATGAAGGACGGATCCTTAGTTAAGGCCTGCAGAGATGGGCCTCTTACCATGTCTCCTCTTCATCCCCAGGCCACCACGTGAGCGACGGCAGCTCCTTCCCCACTGCTCTCCTTACTGCTGGACTCACCACCTGCCGACATATGCCACCTCGATTTACAATTCTTCAAACAATCCCTATGACTTAAAAAAACAAACCAACACCAAATTAGGTTATTTCTACTTCAATATTTATATTCCTTTTGCCCTGGAAATGCTTCTTACTGTGTTTTGTCAAATTTTAGTTACTTCCCAGTTTCATCTTCCTGCTGTGTCTTCCCTTTCCCCTGTCTTATTAAAACACTTCTTACATGAATTTCTATAGTACTTAGGTTCTGCATAACTCCTTGATTTTTTTGTTATAGTCTGTTTTGAATTAATTGCTGTTGTCTTTTATAGGGTAGTTCGGTCTCATCACTTAGATTATAAATTCCTTGAGTTCAGGGGATTCCTATACTTCTAAACACCCTTTTAAAATTGTTAAGCGTGTCAGTCCATGATTAATAAGTTTTTGATAGGTTTTTTAAAATTTTGTTTTTTTGTAATTTTTAATATTTTATTTTGGTAAATTTTGGTAGTTCTTTGTCATTTTGATAGGTTCAATGTATTTTCATTTCTGTATTACAATAAACTGAATAGTCCATGGGGCAAAAAAAAGTCATACGACCTTGATGTTTCCTGAAAATATGGTTTAGATAAAGAGAAATTCTAATAATTGCTTAATGTTTCATCTGATATTTATATAAATGCATCCAATATTCATATAAAATATTAGCTCATAAGTTATTGCCCATAAAAGATACAATGGGAAGAAATTATTAACATGATTCTTAATTTACAAATGGGCATGTGCAGGCATTGATTAATTGAATTATATACATACACATATAAATACTATATTATATGTATTGAGAGTATCGCAGAAAAATGAGAAAGACTGCTAACAAAAAGTGAAAATTATTTTTATCCTGAATAGAATAAAGTAGCTACAAATAAAAAAACAAAAAACAAAATACCTGTATGCAAACCAAAATAGATTTTTCATCATGAAATAATAATGAAATATTTTGTGGTTATGTATAATTTACAGATTAAAATTATTGCTTTCATTTGATGTTTGTACTCACTGTAAAGTAAATAATTTTGTCCCAATTTTATAAAGTACTTTTTCATACACACTTATTAAAATCATATTTGTCTGCCACTCTGTTAGGTGCTGGGGATACAAATGTGAGTATTGCTTGGTTTCTTAGCTTTGAGGGGTTTTTTTTCCATTTGGCCTAGTAGATAAAACTGAAGCTGAAGATTGTCATAAGCCAAAATCACACAATAATAGGCAGAGATACAGCAGTAGAACCGCAATCTTTATTCTTAAACTTCAGAATTTTTTCCCCATTAATTTTTTCTACTTTTGCTTGAAGTTATTTTTGGAAACAAGGTATCTAATGACCACAGCCATAAGCTTACAAAGAAGGAACAGCTCTCTTTGGTCAGAAAATGGTTTGGCTATTTAATTTGCTGAAACAGAATAGCCACACGAAGTAACTTAGCTTTATCATTCTTAAATTTAAATGAATGTATCCAGTGTTTATTGGGAAATAGGTTATCATTTCCCCCCCAAAATAGAATTGGTTGTTTAGTCAGCACTCTCCTGGTTGCTAAGTAGAAAGTTTTCTGCTTTGTAGGGTAAATCTTTTATTCCTCCATTTCCCCCCTGCCCCATTATTACCATTCCTTCCCAAGATTATCTACTTTGTAAACTAAGAAGGTGTTTTGGTATATGCTACTATGTTTTTTTACTTAATTATTTCCTTTCATTGATCCTTGTATATATTACTTACACTCTTTATACTGTACCAGTCAGTGCTACTCAATGTAGCTCTGTGTACTTGAAGATAATTAACACATTTCCTAGTTTCCTATTGACGAAAACTGATCATGTGTTTTGGAAAATAATATCAATTACAACATCAAGAAGCAGAGAACAATTTGAAAAAGTAGCAATTCAAGAGGGAACTGCCTACTTTAAGGTAATAATTACAACACTTTGGGTCCCTAAATTTTCTTGCACTGTATATGTTAAAAAGCTGCTATGTACTTAAAAGAGATGTGATTTCACAGCTTAAAGGTCCAGTAACTTTGATGAAAAATAATTCTTTGCTATACTTGACATGGGACGATTTTTCTTCTAGATCACTCATTGCCATTAGATTAAAATTGTATAATATGAATTTTTGAACATACAATAGCAAATGTAGTGAACATCCAAAGAGAATTCCTGATTCAGCATAAAAATGGCACCTGCACAGTTCATGTGGCATGTTGGGAGATAAGGTACACTCCAGCTATGGCTGAGTGGAGCCAAGTTTCATAAAGGATGAGTCAGGTTTCTTTGAAGCAGGACTGGCTGACTAAGCAACTGAACCTGTTGGCTGGTTTCTTGGTTGGTTCCTGTCCAAGCATCTCTGCAGCAACTACATCAAAGCAAAAGTTGTGTGGGGTTTTTGGCAGGTGTCTTAACTTTCATATGGAAATCAACATTAAGAAACGGAAACAAGTTAATTATTTCACCAACTTTCAGTTTCCTCTTGTGGCCATTTTATTCTCTTAACTCTGTCTGAATGACTTTTTGAAGCTATAATACTTGATGGCTAACACTGCTAATTGTAACGCTTAACATCTGTCCTTCAATTTTTCTGGAGTTGTCTTCTTTATGACAGTAAACAATTCAGATGTTTGTTTACCCCTCTGCCCAGGTTGCCTGGCTCTATTGGAAGCAAAGGACACTTAATATTAGATGGATACAATTAAATGAAAAAGCAAGTAGGGTTTTCCTATCCCAAACTGAACATTTTAAGTTGCAAATCCCCACAAGAGCGTGGGCAGGGGAGGCACTGGCTACATGGCACACGGCCATGAAGCTTTAGTCTTGGGCTCAGAGTAACTGAAGGGAGGAGGGAGTTAGAGACTTCAGATGTAAAGGGTAATGGCAGGAATTAGATGAGAGGTTGCAGCTTTTTATTGGCCTATTTCCCATATTTATGAATAAGGTCACTTTTTCCAAATATTGTGTTGGATGAGAGCATTACCTAGAATATCAGAAATCTATTTTAGGAGTTCCCTGATGGTGTAGTGGCTTAAGGCTTCGGTGCTGGCGCTGTCAGCGCTGCGGCCTGGGTTCGATTCCTGGCCAGGGAGTTACCCACATACCAAAAAAAAAGAAATCTATTTTAATGTAACCAACATTTATTAAGTGATAATTATAAAAACACTCTTTACTTGGTACTATGAAATCAATAAAATGATAAAAAGCTTAGACTTCAGAGCAGTAGCCATATTTTATCTATCACATATTTTCAGTGTATATATACATATACACATACATATACATATATAGATACATACACATGTTTAATAGAAAGAGAATATGTGAATATTTCTCTTGACCTATATCAGGGCTAACAGTTAGCTATAGACACACAGTTTAAGGGCACTGAACTGACAGTAATTCTCACCAAGGGGCTGTTCAACCCATTATTTGTTCCACCAAAAGGCTGGTGACAGTCCTCTTCGGAATTCTGTCTCTGGTATGGTATAGACGTTTGGCGCTGTATAATTGGAAGTCTTACTGTTCTGCTGGAGTGATTTTGAAGAGGGAGGTGAGTAGGACTGGTAAGGGAAGTCAGTGGGGGCGATGCTGGATATGAAAATCTGACTACTTCAGCGGTTAGTATTGTCTGAAATAGTTGAACACTTATTGTACTGCCTACTTTGTGCCAAGGAATATTTTTAGATATATGAGTGGCTAACCTGCTTTTTTAAAAAAATGTATTTTCATATGAAATTGCATTATGTTAAGAGGAAAGAGTTAGCATGTGCAGCACGTTATGAACTTCACCTGTATTTCTGCATTCTAACTATTCTGCCATCCCTGTTCCTTCTCTCCATTGCACCTTCTGTCACTGTGGATCACACTCTTAATTGGGCTATTGCAACAGCCTCCTAGTTGATTTCTTTCCTTTCAGTCGAGCCCTCTAATCCAGTGTACGGACTGCTGTTAAACTCAGCATTCTTTTATTATTTTATCATTTCACTCCATGCCTCCATTAACAACTCCTCAATTGTCCCCATTTCCTACTCCATCAAAGATAAAATCTTAGGTGTTCCAAGGCTTTCCACACGGTGGTCCCAAATCTTGCACTGCTCCATTTAATGATATTTCTGAATATAATACCTCTGCTGTGTGCAAAAGTTGACACACTGGTGGTCACTCTGCCAAATTCAGCCTGAAAATTTGTTTGACTGCATGTTTATTTTTTAAAAACAAATCTCAACATTATAGAAGGGTATTCCATCTAAAAGTCCCGATTACCAGTCCTCGTGTGAAATTAAATGATCAGATCTTCATCGGGAGCCAGTGTCCTGCAAGGCCCACGCTGCCGATGCACCGGGCCCCCTTTCCCTTCAGCAGATGCACTTGCTTCCTCCTCTGATTGCTTAGTGGCACCTGATTAGGATCTTCCTGATGGAATTGATAGTCTGTCTTCGCTTAGTCACTTGTTTATCTTACTACTGGATTGTAATCTCTTTGGGGAGTGGAGGACATATTTCTCAGTGTTTCCCTTATCTCACCGTGGACACAAGTTTTGCTCAGACAAAGTGCTTACAAAATTCTTACTGAATGCTATTGTCTCATGGCATCTGGCAGACTTGGTTTGAATAACAGTAGTGGAATATTTCATCTCAGTTCAGTTCCCATGTTCAACACAACTCCAGAACATCTGAACATTAGAGCCTCTCGTCCCCTTTGAGTTTGGTGTTACAGACTGAGGACTTCAGGATAACGTCTGCTATTCTATTCACTGTTCTACTTCCTCTGAGCTCCAGAAGACAGCGTTCGAAGAATGCCACCTAGATGATGTATTATGTATGGTGTCGTCATGGTCAAATATGGCAATTGGATAAATATTTTATGGGGAAAAGTAGAGAAGTTTAAGGATAAGAACTTATATTTATAGGAAGGACTTTTGAGAGACAAATTTCATCTAGGATACCTGGGGTTTTCCAGTATAGTAATAGCCCCTTGTCCCCAAAGGATATATTCTAAGCCGCCCAAGTGGATGTCTGAAAAAGTGGATAGTACCGAACCCTATGTATACTATGTTTTCCTTATACATACATACCTGTGATCAAGTTTAATTTATAAATTAGGCAGAGTAAAGATTAACTATAACTAATGATAAAATATAACAATTATAAAAATATACTCTACTAAAAATTAAGTGAATGTGGTCTCTTTCTCTCTCAAAATACCTTATCATCCTGTACTCACCTTTCTCCTTGTGATGATGTGAAATGATACGATGCCTACGTGATAAGATGAAGGGAGATGAATGACACAGGCATTGTGACGTAGCACTAGGCTGCTGTTAACCTGATAGTATATCAGAAGGAGGATCATGAAGCCATGATGGTGTCTGAGACTGCATGTCAGGGACAGATGATGTTGACAACTGGGGAACTTCAATATTTTTGGACCGTGGTTAACCATGGATAACTGAAACCACAGATGAGGGGGGCTCCTGTACTTAGTGTATTGTTTGACAAATGGTGAATACTATGATGACCATTTAAAACTACAAAATAATGTTGTAAAAGTTAGTAGCTGCATGTTTAAAGTGGATTTAGGATCTTGGGAGGAAGATCAAAGCCTTTATTATTCAGTGTAATTTGAAGACATTAAAATGAAACATTCACACTGGGATTTTTGAAATGGATAAAAAAAAATTTCTTTATTTTAAGAGGCACAATATAACAAGAAAAGATTATGCTGAGTTTGCTGTCTGCTCATGAGACTTAAATTTTTTCATAGAGTTGGTAAGAGCAAAGATAATTTCCAACCATGTACTGGTGTAGGCAGGAGAACGCCATGGAAACAGGCCAGGAAGTACGTCGGCCTTACAAGCTGTATCTCTGAAACTGAGTTAATTAATGAGCTTTGCATGTTTGCTCCTTCACTGAATCCTTCCTCCCTCCATCCCTTCCTCCTTCCCTCCTTCCCTCCCTCCCTCCTTCCCTCCCTCCCTCCTTTCTTCCCTTCCTCCCTCCCTCCTTCCCTCCCTTCCCGCCTTCCTTCTTGCATTTTTTCCTCATTTTCTTACTTCCTTCCTCAACCCCCCACCATCCTAAATTATTCTACAGTGAGCTATAAGAGGAATCCTAAAGGAGTGACAAGAGTTACAGGTTTTTAAAGATTCTCAAGTGATGAATCATTTCCATCTTTTCATGTTACAGATGAGGATGGATGGCTTTATTGAGTAATTGTTGTCTAAATAGTAATCGTGTTTCAGTTCTCTTTTCTAATCCAAATGCTAATGCCAATAATTGATATATGAAAAATGTCAGATTATATAACCCACATAACAGATTGTTATGCCACCAATGATTTACTGATAGACAATATTTCTAGGTACATGTCATATAGACTATTGGAAAATTATTGCTTATAGATCAAATAATAATCCTTACTGAAAGTTCTTCTTTGCTCTCCATGCATAACTTTTTGTGACAGTGACTCAGATAAGAGTCACTTCACTATTTACTGTACAAGTCATATTTTCTGTACAAATTTAAAGAAAACTTTCCCCTGTCAATTTGAAGATTCAACATACAAAAAGATATATTTAGTTCCAAGTTACAAAAAATATCAGGCTAGCTTTTTGAGCTATCAAAGAGATTTACTTAAAAATTAAATTGATATCATCTAACAAGTTTTTCTAGAAATGAAATTTCAACCCCTAAAAAATAGAATAACATTTTCCATTAATATAAAAATCTACAATTAGAATTCTAAATTCATTTTTACTCTCTTATTGTTACTTCTGATTTTTAAATAAACCTGGATTATGAACCATAGCTGGGAAAAAGCAAAGAAGGTCATATTATTGGTTATTTGCAAATTTGGAAACAAATCAATATTTTATCATTATAATAATATCAAGTTAGAAGGTATACATATAAATGTGAATAGACCCCTACATAGATATCTCAGGAAAACAAGTAAAGATGAAATATGTAAAAAATATTATGAAAGCACAAAAGTACAAATATGAGTTATTTACACCTAACAAAAGAAAAATATTGATGGAGTGACTGGCTAGCATCACCAAGGTCCTTATCATCAGCAGTTATTGATTGTATAAATAAAACTGTGCAAAGGTGCTGTCATAGTACAACTTGCAACCCAAGTGGTGTGGACTTATATATGAATAACACAGAAAGAATTATTTCTAAGCCAAGCAAATGATTCTGTAGTCTTTCTTTTCTAGACTATGTATTGCTTCAATCTAAACTGTTTTTTTCATCTAACAGCACTCTAAAAATATTAATTGAATTTTTTCTGAAGACCTTATTTTCTGAATATTGGCAGCCAGCTGAGATAAATTCTTTCATCTCTCTTTAAAATTTTAGCTTATTTTCCATTGTATTGGAAGATGTTAAATAATTTCAGAAAAACAGCTCATTTTTCAAAAGAAGAAATTACAGCCTCAAATATACCTACTAAACTGGTTGGCTCACAAGGCAGGAAATGCAATGTTTTATACATCTGAATTCTTGAGAATTAGCTGTGCTCAGTTTTTCTGAGCAGTTTGCCCTACTCTTAACAGAAACTAAGAAAGCAATAGGACTGTTTAAGATAATTACATAGTACATTCAACTCTAATTTATAAATAGCTATCAAATTTTAATAAATTTTTATTTATGATGATATCACTAGGAAGTTTCCTACATTCTTGCAATTCAGTTCCTATCTTTGGGGATTATAATTCAGTTATGAAAACTTTTCTTTGAGACTGAAACTTGGTATGCAAAAACGTTATTTGAAATTTCCATAAATGTCACTAACCTCACATCATTAAAAATTATTTTATAAAACAGTAAAACCATATCTTTAGAACATATTCAGATGTGACTTGTGGTTACATGTTTTTTGTTTTCTTATTGTTACTTGTGTATTTATAAATGTGTTCACCTACTTTTTTAAAAATCACGTTTTTGATCACACAATTCAGACTACATTGTAAAATAAATTTTAATATGAAAACATTGACATTATTTATAAATAGTTAAGTATTAAACCACAACATGTAAGTATAGCATATACAGTTAGTGCAAAATTGAGTGTGAGGGAGTAACATATTTTAGGTAATCAAATACATATATGTATGTGTGTGGTAGGGTATCATAGTCAAATATTCCTCTTTACTGTGTCATTGTTATTATCTACACTTCAGAAAACAAAGTACATTTTAGCTCAGTTATTGAACTAATGAAGCATTTGTGGCATAGATGTTTTAGCAGGAATATTTAAAAGAAGCATTTTTAGGCCAATATCTATATTGAATATAAAAAGAGTTGAAAAGAGTAAAGTTTACAACCTGTATATCTAAAATATTTAGTCTCAATTACAATTTAATGGAGAATTGTGAGTAACATGCTTTCTTTCCCATCATGAAACATTCCATGTTCCTCCAGGAGCCAAGTTTCTCTTAGAACTTGGAAGTAGGATTGGATTGGCTATCCTTATATTTTAAAGAAGCAAAAATTAACTCAAAATGTTTCAGAGACCTAAATATAAGACCTGAAACAAAATACATGTACATAGAAGAAAATATAGATACTAACCTTATGGACCTTGGTCTTAGGATTTTTATGAATTTGACCTCAAAGACAGGAAACAAGAGTAAAAATACATGAATGGGACTATATCAAACTAAAAAGCTTCTGCACAGCGAAAGAAACCATCAACAAAACCAAAAGGAAACCAAACGAATGGGAGAAGATATTTACAAACATCTCTAAAACAGTTAATAGCCAAACTATATAAAGAACTCATGCAACTCAACAGCAAAAACAAACAAACAAACCAAATCCAGTTAAAAAAAATGGGCAGACTGTTCCTTCTCTGCCACCCCCTTACCCCATATGGTAATACAAAAATAACTGAATCTGGGCGATGAAAATGTAACACAACACATAGATGATGTATTGTAGAACTGTACACTGGAACCTATGTAATTTTTACTAACCAATGTCACCCCAATAAATTTAACAACAGAAAAGAATTTTAAAAATAAAGATAAAAAACTAAGACTCTCAAAGAATAACCACCACCACCACCAACAACAACAACAAAAGAAAGGGCAGAGACCTGGATAGACACTTCTCCCAAGAAGACATACAAATGGCCAGCAGATATGTGAAAAGATGCTCAACTTCACTAGCTATCAGGGAAATCAAAATCCAAACCACAGTGAGATCCCACCTCATACCTGGTAGAATGGCTGTTATCAACAAGACAAGGAATACGTTTTGAAGAGGTTATGGAGAATAAGGAAACCTCACACACTGCTGGTGGAAAGGTACAGACACTATGG
Organism: Lyroderma lyra; assembly: GCA_004026885.1. NCBI lineage: Eukaryota > Metazoa > Chordata > Mammalia > Chiroptera > Megadermatidae > Lyroderma > Lyroderma lyra. Next base: position 62,926 of record PVJL010002781.1, read on the forward strand.
AAGACAGTATAAAGGTTTCTCAAAAAACTAAGAATAGAGTTGCCACATGACGCAGCAAACTCTCTTTTGGGTATCCACAAAAAGTCTGAAAACACTTATTTGTAAAGATATACGTACCCCTATGTTCATTGCAGCATTACTTATCTTGGTCAAGACATGCAAACAACCCAAGTGTCCTTTGATAGATGATTGGGTAGAAAAGATGTGGGACATATACACAATGGAACATGACCCAGCCATAAGGAAAGGTGAAACACTGCCATTTGCAACAACACGGATGGACCTCAAGAGTATTATGGGAAGTGGAATAAGTCAGATGGAAAACATCAAGAACCATATGATTTCACTTACATGTAGGATATAAAACTGGAAGCAACAAATGAACAAGACAGACAGCCAAACAAAAGCTCACGGACACAGGCAACAGTACGGTGGTGGTTAGCAGAGGGAAAGGAGTGGGGGTAGGAAAAGGTAAAGGATGTCAAATACATGGGGATGGAAGGAGAGCTGACTGGGTGGTGAACCACAATGCAATATACAAATGATGTATTATAGAATTTTACACTTGAAACTTACATAAGTTTATTAATCAATGTTACCCCAATAAATTTAATAAAAAAGACCTATTGGATATAAGAGAGGGAACCCCAACTAACCTATGTCAATAAAGCAACTATAAAACAGACAAAAAATATTGACTGCTCTATTAGTTTATTTATTAAAATTGAAAGGGCAAGGCATTCTATGTTTTAAATTGGCACGAGTTAACAGCTTTTATAAATAACACAAAGCCATGATTCTGAGTAATAATTATGGGTATAAATTTTGATAAAACAATGTGAATTAACTTCACAGCTCATCTCATGAATCCATACTGGAATCTGTTTTGCTCCTCCTCAGGGAGTTGTGTGCCAACCTCTACTCCCAAATTACCCATGGAAACTAGACCAATGATTGCAATGCACTTAGACTAATGAGAATCAAGAGAATTGCAAAATAATAATCATGTAACTCACTTGATTTTATCTGCATAATAATAAAGCAATTACATATCAAATATAATTTTTTCTTTTTCTTCCAAATTTTCTCAGCTAATATTAAAAATGATGTAGGCCAAAATAGTACTTACTTCATTTAAAAATGGCATCTAATTTTAAAAACATATTTTCTTGCTGTGAAATTGAATTTGTTGAGTTTTCCATTCTTGGGTGACAGAATACTCATTTATAAAACTAGATTCACAAAAACAGAGACAAGATGGATATGTTCAATTATTTCACTTTCATACTTTAAAGCATTAAGTACAACATATTCAATGAATAATCTAATCTGCAAAACAGATCTATTTGAAAAAGCAATAAAGTACAAGAAATAAAAAGAACTCTCAAGTTCTATGTTCTTTTTATATAAATTATATCATATCGTGTCAGATCACATGAATTAATTCCCAAAGAGAAACAGACTATTATGAGCAGACCACCTTCTATCCTATATTAAGTGGTCATTTGTTATAGGGGCAATAAAGATGACAAAATTGAGGTAATTCTTGATCCAGTAAATGCCATTTCTTTGCAAACCACAGATAGATTTGGCAAGGAAAAAATTAAGTTTATTTATTGTGAATTTATTAGGTGATACATGCTATTTTAAGTTTTTTTATATTAATTCATTTAATTTTTGTAAAACTTTTTTTAGGTAGCAACCATTATCATCCTGCTCCGGAGGTGAGTCTGCTGGTGGGTGTTAGAGATGGACTGTGAACCTACATAGTTGGGCTCCAGACTCCACTCTTAACCCCTACACTATGCTGCCTCTATGGAATATTAGCCTAAAATGGAATTCAGGGACTTCTAAAATTAGTAGTCATGTTTATAGGTGTATTAACAGTTGTCTGGCATCAAACCTAAAATGGTTTAGAATTATTATTTAGGTATAGGGCCAGAGAAGGCTAGGGAGGGCTTCGATTTTCTCAGTATTAATGTTTCCTTTCATTGGCAAAAGATCTTCCAACAAGCAATATAATATTCAGAACCTTCTGGTAGGCCAATTCTGAATCTAGTTAAAACAACCTATGTCACATCATCCCACCTGATCCCTCTGACAAGATTTCCAAGTCCTTGCTAATAGGTGTTTGGAAAGGGATTTTTATTTCAACAAATAGAATCCCCAAAGGTTACTGCTTTCTTTTTTGTAGTATTCTTGGCTTCCTATGAAAGAAACACAAATTTGGAAAAATATTATGAATAATTTCTTTATGGTGCAAAACAGACATAGTGTAATACTGTTTATTAAGATATAATAAATAATGCTACCTAGAGTTCCTCCTTTTTTGCAGTTGGCACATCTAAATGCTCATTCTTACTAATATGGAGTGCTTTATATAAGAAATCTCATGTCATTGAAAATGTATGAGGGAGGACCCCCCCAAAAACTCAGAATTATCTCCCAGAGGGTGGGCCCCTTGTAGTCCAGGCTTCCCCCACTAGGTGAGCGTTCTAGGAGCCATCGGCGTCAGTGTGCCAGCTGGTGGTGTGAGAGGCTGCGTTCGGCTTCAGTGAATTTGTTTGGAGACTCTTCCGATGTGTTCGTCCATTTCATGACGGGGGATTTACACACACAATGTGCGGCATGACAACACACCTGGCTATGCACCTGATCTCACTCCGAGTGACTTTTTTTTTTTGTTTCCCCGGATGAAAGAAGTCCACAAAGGGAAACTTTTTGCTGATCTGTAAGAGGTGAAACAAAAACAGCAGAAGCACTCACTAAAAGGCATCAAAATTGACAAATTCCAAAACAATTGTGAGCAGTGGAAAAAATGTCTTGATAAATGTATTGCATCAAACAGAGAGTACTTTGAAGGTGACTGAAATTTAAACATGTAAGAATATACACAATTTTTTATAAATAAATTCCAGGGGTTTTTTTGGGTCACCCCCTCATACTTCTGAAAAAAGGGTATTAATTTTCTTTCAAAACTAAAATTTAATCTGACATTCTTAGAGAATATTCATTTATATCAAATGCATTTTGAGAAAGAAAAAATTACCACCTATAGAATCTTTGAACTAAAAGAAACTTTAGAAATCAGTATCTCACTATAAACAGTAACTGTGTTTTTGGCTGCCCAGCATCCATTCTCCCTTGTGCTAAGAGTGCTATGGTTTTCTAAGGGAATCTTCTGCTCTACACTCTCAGTCCTAGTGATTGCGTGGGAGATCATATCCTCAACCTCTTGACTTGATGTAGTTCTGGTCAAATGAAATAATTCTGATCATGACCAATTCTGGTCACACAAATACATACCAGGCAAGGCAGATTCCATTTCAGAACTGTTATTAGCAAAGTGAACCTCTTTCTTAACTTGAGTGTCTGCCCATATTAGATGTTACCTTCAAATCGTTGGTATCTATCTTGCCGACCTCAGTATGAGAGAGTTCAGCTGAATAGAGCCAAAAGTTGGAAATACACAAATTATGGCTGAAGCTGTCTGAGCCCTGGAATAGAGCTCTATCAGTTCTACCCATAAAGTCCACTGAAAACAGATTAAGTTCTACAGTATTTATTCTTGTTTAACGTCACCGTAATCTGATTAGGTACTTCAACCTACAGGGGCATTGTGCCTTGTGAGGAAACCAAGGCTATTTTCAGCATCAATATATTTTATAAATGTTATTATATTGAATATAGATTTTCTTCCCTTCTGCTTTCTCCTTTGATTCTATTTCTGCCTTCTGGTGATAAGCAAAGTAAGTCCAATGTCTGTCTTATAGAAAAACCCATCAAATATATATAGTATCTATCCTGTAAGTCTTTTATAGATAAAACAGCTACAGTTAAGAAGATTATAAATAAATATATTTTTAAGTCTTTCAGTTAAATCATCAAAAAAAAAAAAGCTTTGAGATTTGTACTTTTAATAACGATGAACTAGGGGGTTCCCTGGTGTAGTGGCTACGCTTCAGTGCTCTCACTGCCATGGCCTGGGTGTGATCCCCGCTCAGGGAACCAACCAAAAAAATAAAAAAACCCAAAATGAACTTTATCAGTTATCCATTAATAATCCTATTTCAGAGAGAGAGAGAGACAGAGGGAGAGAGAGAGAAAGAGAGAGAGAGAGAGAAATACTGCTAATTAGCTGGAGTTAAACAGTGAGTTGTTAGCTGCATGGGCCCCCAGCCTTACAATTAAGGTTGACCACATGTAATTTGAAGGGTGAAAAATCCCACTTGCTCAATATTATCTCCTGAAAGTCATATCAATTAAAGTCAAGGGTTAAGTGAATATCCCATGAAGGATCTCATTAAACTTAAATTATTTAATTTAAGGGAAATATATCATCTCACATTAACAGCAGTTCATTCCTTACCAAAAATCAAAGTAAAGGGAATAGAGTTCAGAATGTTTTTAACAAAATAGGGGTATGGAGAGGAGTATCAAACATCACATGATGTTCAAAAGAAGCTTTAGGTGGGAATTATACGGAGCACCTTGCAAGGTGCAGATATCCGAATATGGGTTGGTGGTGGTAGCATTACTAAGGCCTGCTCTGCGTTTGCTTCTAGTGGAACAGCCTTGGTTCATCTCCACGTGTGTGTGTGTGTGTGTGTGTGTGTGTGTCCACACTTGTACACACACAGTGGTTTTACCTCGAGTTGCCCTGGTTACTCTAAAGGAGTGTTGGTATTGAATAAATGGCAATCTAGGTCTAATTGTTATTTGTAACCCCTGAATCAACCAAAACCTATAAAGTAGATTTTTAAAATATCTGTCTCCTACTGAATTATTAAAAGCAATTCTGACTTAAATGTTTTTCAGATGCAGTTGTACAATATTAGATATGCTATATCAATAGTAGTGATAAAAGCAGCAATTTAAAGATATGTCTATGTATTTGTTTTTCATTGCTGCCGTAATAAATTACCACAAAATGTGACTTAAACAAGACACATTTATCATCTTACAATTTTGTACGTCAGAAGTCTGACATGGGCCTCTGTAGGCTACAATTAAGCTTTGGCAGGGCTGTGTGCCTTTTAGATGACAGGCACTCGGAGAGAATTCATTTTCTTGTCTTTTCCGACTTCTAAAGGCTGACTACATTTCTGGGCGATCGCCCCCTTCCTCCATCTTTAAAGCCAGTGATGGTGGATCAAGTCCTTTCCTTTCTGATCTTCCTTCTACTTTTTAAGGACTCGATAATTAGATTGGATCCATTCAGATAATTCAGAATAATCTCCCTACTTGAAGGTCAGTTGGTTAGCAATCTTACTTATATGTGCAGCATTAATTCTCTTTTTGCATGTAAAATCACATATTTACAAGTTCCAGGGATGGACCTCTTTGGAGAGCCAATATTCTGTTTTCTACAGTCTGTTATATAGGGTATATGCATTCCTGGAAATCTTCATGTTTTCTTAAGGAACACCCTAAAAATTACAGGATATGTAGGAAAAATGAGGGTTGGAACGGGAAACTCAAGATCTTTGTAATTTAGACAAGAACACTGACAATAATAATACCAACCCTAAAACAGTTACACGTTTAAATGACGTATTGAATTTCTAATAAATATACACTACTTCAAATATAGGACTTCAAAAATCAGGGCAGGGAGGGGTGTACCTTGATTGAAGCAGGTATAAGGAGTGAGGGAGGCTGCTGAGTTATACAGGCAAAGCAACATGTGCGGAAGACGGAAACACACACCCATTATGTGACAAGGCAAGTACTTCCAGTAGTCACGTGGTCTGTGGCCCCGCTGAACCCAGAACTGTGGATCTGAGGGCATGCCGAGAATACTTGTTTCAGCACTGCTTTCTGCATTCAGATGTTTTGTCAATTTTGTGTTCAACTGTTACAATTTGTTAGGTCAAACCTTTAATGTGCTGTGGAAGTCAAAGAGTCAAAGGGATTTCTGTGCCGTATACCAGAATCTCTCTTATTTGGTGATAACATTTGAATGAATTCTCTCATTATATTTGTCAAAACAAGTTGCATTTCAGTGCTTAAACATAGTGCAATGAAGGTTGAAGTCAGAAGGAAAGTCAGCATTGCCTGAAAGTTCCAATATATTGTTAATGTACCATCATTGTCCATGACTCATGACTGAGTCCGCCGTTATGGACTGGACATATTTCATGGAAAGGGCAATTGAACTTTTGGCATTAGCTGAGGCATACTCCAAGAAGAAGTATTTGCAAAAGAAACGTCACAAAGTCATTGCAGAATTTTAAATAACCATGGACACTGAAAAATCACTAAGGCGCAAGGAATTGGTAACCCCCCTCTAAAAGAGACAGAATATAACTTAAGAAAAAGTCAAGTCACCTGGAACTAGGGGCATCACCCAAAATAGTAATGCTTCAAGGCCTGCTAAAGTGGGGTGATGCAAAAGCCGAATGATAATGTCCTGTTGAAGGACAAGGATCTAAGAAAATCGGAAAGCAGCACATCGAAAGAGAGGACTGAGTGTGTTTATTGAATTTGGACTTCACTGTTAGTTGAGAAACACTTTAATAAGTGGGAAATTAGCATGAAACTCTGAGAGTGTAGCTTTATCTCACCTCTATTCTTATTCAATTATTTCTCTGGCTTATTAATGTATCAGAATATCCAGTGTCCCTACCTTGTGCCAGACACAGTGCTGAGTACTGAGGATATTAGTGGTAAATAGAGGTCATTTCTCTCCTCACACATTTGGTGTGTGGAGCAGATATTAAGCAAATTAGTCACACTAATATAATTACACACTATGACAAGTGCTCTGCAGGAAAAGTAATAATGCTGTAAGAACATATAAGAAAGATACATAATCTAGTCGGGGGTCTGGGATGGGATATTTGGGTTTACATTTAAATTATTATGACAAAGCACTGTACCACCAGCATCTACATGAGTGACATTTCTGGTGCTCACAACAATGACAACAGTAACATTTTATATCTATAGTGAAATTGAAAAAAAATCCCCTTTTTAAAATTTCATTTGCTTTAACAAATCACGGTTGACTACCAATATCACATGCAAACAATTATTATTTGAAAAGTGGATGGCATCCCGGTACAATTCTAACCCTGACACATCAATATGTGAAAACTCCTGCTAATGAATTGTTTTAAAACTTTTGATTTCTCCCTTTTGTGAAACCATATTAGTGTATCATATTTCCACTAGGGGGCAGTGCTGCCCTTTCTTAGAAAGGTTTTAGCTTTGACAATCTTGTATATGTTGGGGGCAGGGGAGGAAGGAGACAAGCTTTCTCTTAAATTTGGAAATGAAAGACAAAGAAAGAGACTTCTAAGATAAAAGAAAATGGGATTGCATAATTTTTTGAAGGCCAACTTTACAAAAATATTTATTAACTGTTTTTAATCACTCAATTGAAAGATTACAGAGAAATACAAATAAAAAGAATACTTGACCAAGGTATTAACTCACACTATAAATTTAATTTAAAATCTGTATTGTTTTTAATCTATGTCACTGAAAATATTTCGAAAACCAATTTTTTAGTCATAAAATCTATATATGGTGTATTTATTTTATTGTTTATTATATAAAATGAATTTGTATAAGGGACTTAATAATTGTTCATTTAATTTCTCACTGTTTTATCAAAGAACGGTAATATTTAAGAACTGTGAATTTTATCACACAAACTATCTTTATTAATTTTAAATGATTGTAGAAAGCCTAGGCTGATTTTTATACAGTATAACCAAGCAACAACCAAAAATTCTGCTGTATGAGCAACGGATAAATATAAAATTAGTACTTGGCTTTTCTTGCAGTGGCTAATGCTTAAATTTATTATTCTGCATGCATCTAAGAAAAACACCATTGGTAAATTCTATAAGGATTTTATTTTAATTTTCCTGATGTGTTCTGCTACATGTATTTGTGTTTTAGCTGGTCTGGTTAAGTGAACCACCAAAAACATTTCATATGGTAAAAGAGTAGAAGTGTACCCTTCCTGTAGTTCTGATTCAAATTTTCTCACAGTATTTGACACATGATTTATGTTATACTTTGTTTACCTATATTGTTTTTATATCTTACAACTACTTAAATATTTGCAAAAGAAAGGTATGCACATTTTTTTAATAGTTGATTTTAGAATTTGGGAGCACAAAAGGCGATTTTCGGGCAAATGACATCTGAAAACAAAAATGTAGTTAATTTAAGCCAATAGCTTCTTGATTGTATGTTTTAAGAATGCCAGTAGCTACCTTCACCAATAAAACTAATACTCCCTTGGTTTCTTTCCTCAGATAAAATGTGAGCTATTCTTTCTTCCCTTATGATGGTCGCTAGAACTGACTGCGATGAAGGCAGTAGTTACTTTAGGGTCAGTTCTGTAGTACTTCCATATGGGAAACGTACAGTAAAAATACTTGCATAAATCTCTATGCAATAATGATGCTTAACATACACTAAAAACAGGACTGGCTTCTTTAAGTGCTTAAATGAGTGCAGACCACGAATAGGTACCATATGCTGGTACTAGAACGATTGTTACTGCCCCTCACCTGGCTCTGGTTTTCTTTTCACATGGACCTTCTGATTATAGCCCCAGAGAGGCCACAAGGTAATATTTAAAATTACCTTCACTTGATTTGATCAATAAAATGTATTTAAATAGGTAACATTGAAATGCTGTGGGATGTTTGGCATTCCTCGTGGCAAGTTTTCTACTTTCTTAAATCTGTCTAAAATGTGTATTGTGTCTCGTGAGCCAGAATGATGTCTGCCTCTTGCTGTTATACACTCATACGCATTTCTAGAAATACTTTCCATTGTCTGGAGCTCTAAAGTCACACCCACCGGTCTCCTTTCTTCCCTGAAATTAAAACATAATCCTGTTAGTAAAAGGCCAAATGAAAATGCAGTAAAATTAAGTATACAAGGGCTGTCTGGGAAGTATCCAGCCATGTAATATGAAAAGTAGAGGCATTTATGGCTGGATTTTTTTCTGGACAACCCTCATATAAATGGTGACTTTATCCATCATATTTACAAAGTTCTGGAACAAAAAGGAAGATGACTGAGATTGGGTTCTCAATTCCTTGGGTTATAGGCACTGGTTTTTCAGAAAACTGAGGTTTAAGAAACAATAATAAAGTAGAATATTAGTTTTTAGTCATAGAGACTTAAAATAAGAATCAAGACCAGTTGGCAAAAGAAAAATTAGCTGTCCTGAGGGTGTGTGAAGTAAAATAAAAATCTGAAGCTGACTTATGATAGACCGTTTTAAGTTCAGATGTGGCAGGAAAGAGGAAAGGTGACAAAGTTTGTTATTTCCATGTCACCCGTGCAAGAACTCAGCGGCTTCTCAGCCCCATCAGGAAAATGTACTCTCTACACGTACAAAGGTACATATTTCTGAAACTTTTTATTTATTTTTTACCTTTTAAGATTACAACCATCTTCATTACTTCTGCAAATCTCGGATTCTCACATACAATAATTTACTGAATAAACCTTTACCCTAGATACTGTCTTCATAGCAGGTACTTCACTAGGTACTCAGTGAAATCACACTCAGGAAAAGCCAGATTGAGGTGCCAGTCATTTACGTACGTTATCCCCTAGATGAATGATACCTTCTCACTTTGCATGTATTTCACTCCCATTCACAAGCAGTGCCTAAGGTATTTCACGGTGTTAGTAGGCTTGTTACTCACGTTTGGGATCGTTAAACCCATGCAAGGCGTTTACGTCTGCATTCGGGCAGTGCTCAGAGACCATCTCGTGTGCTCGACTGAAACCCAAGACAAAGCTGGGGGCCTTTGTTCATTTATTTCTTTGTTTTTGGTTTTTGTTTTTTTTTTCCATTGTTAAGCCATGATCACTTTTTTTCCTAATTTAAAAATAAAATTCGATTACACTTGGCATTCAATATTATTTTATATCAGTTTCAGGTGTACAGCATAGTGGTTAGACATTTATGTAACTTATACAATGGTCCTGGATTAGTCTAGTACCCACCTGGCGCCATACTGTTATTAGAATATTATTGATTATATTCCCTATGCTGTACTTTATACTCCCATGACTATTTTGTCACTTGTACGCTTTTATTTCTGTTTGTATTTATTTGGTCCTTTTTCTTTTTATTTATTGATGAGTCTGGTTAAAATAAAAGTTTATCAATTTTGTTTATCTTTCTTCAAAGAACCAGCTCTTGGTCTTATTGATTTTTAAAAAACATTTCAGACTCTATTTATTTATTTATTTTGCTTTGACCTTTATTCTATCCTTCCTTCTACTCATTTTGGGCTTGGTGTTTTTTGTTTTTTTGTGTGTTTTGTTTTGTTTTTTACTTTCTATAGGTGTAAGGTTAGATTGTTTACTTGAGAGTTTTCTTGTTTCTTCAGATAAGCCTATATTGCTATGAATTTCCCTCTTAGGGCCACTTTCGCTGTGTCCTGTAAATTTGGGGTTGTTGTATTTTCATTTTCGTTTATCTCAAGGTGTCTTTTCAATTGTTTCTTGATCTCGTTGTTCCTTTGTTTTACTTTCAATCTGTGTGTCTTTTCACCTGAAGTTGGTCTCTTGTAGACAGCAAATGTATGAATCTTGTTTTCTTATCCATTCACCTGCCCTTGTCTTTTCATTGGAACATTCATCCATTTATATTTAAAGTGATTATTGATAGGTTTGAAGTTATTTTCATGTTATTATTCATATTATTGTTATTTTTTTCTGTTTCTTCTTCTTAAAGAAGTCCCTTTACCTTTCTTGGAATACTAGTTTAGTGCTGATGAACTCCTTTCGCGGAGTTTTTCATTGTACTTATGAGGAGTATTAAACTCTGCCCATATTTTAAATGAAACTCATATTTTTCTCATGGTTTTTTCTCTTGTGTAATCTTTTAAATTATACTCAAAGAAAAGCCATATTATCTTTATTCAGGGTTGGATGGCCTGCTAAAGCTTAACCAGTTACACTTGGGGTAACATGATAATCTGGAATATTTTATTGATAGTTATAAATTAAATCAGGTTGTCTTTATTCGATGTGTTTAATTCTCATCCCCAAGACTTTGCCTTGTATTGTTCATGGGTTTATTATCACTTATGCCCTGAGCTCTGCGCTTTCACTTTTTGTTTGTTTGTTTGAGCTTATTCACATGGGGTATCACTATCTGATTGTTTTTAGAGCACTTCACTCTTTAAATCTTAATTTGTTTTCTTTTCTTCAATATTGTCTTCTTCTTGACCATGATCTTAGAGTTATTATATTTCTTCCTTAATGTCTAAGAAGCATTTCTTGTAGGTTTCTTAGAATGTGTAATTATGGTTCAGCAGTCTTTATACATTTTAAAACTTTCAAACCTTGATTAAATGCCCAAAAGTAGTTAAAATATATATGATTAGGTAAACTCTCAAAAATGCATAGAATTCTTATAAATACATTTATGCATTATATAAAATGTAGCATTGCTCATATTTGACATTCCATGTAGAAATTCTAAACTCATTTACAAGAGTGATAAGAAAATGCATGCTTAGAAACACAACTCACATACACTGACACTATCTATACTCTTGATGCTCATCGTTCATGTTTATAAATTAACAGTTGAGATTTTCACAGAATCAATGTTATGACTAGAGTGGTTACTTTCACTGTAAATTTTAAATGAGTTTCCTGTTGAAAACTTCTCACTGTACATTGGGGGAAGTATTCTTAATTATTTTTTATAGAGGAATGATATTTTAACTTCCCAAGTCAACCAGAGTTAAAATTTTGATGCCATTCTTTATATTATTCCACTACCCTCTCCTTCAGTCACTGAATCCTACAAATTCTTCCTAGAAATATGACTTTGGCCTCCTTTAATCCCTTTAAATTCTCACTGAGATCATCATGCAGTCATATACAAATTTCCTAGACAACATATTCCTTTCCCCTTGGTCGGAACATACAAAATGCTTCACAATCTGGCTCAGGCCAAGTCTTCAGAGCCCTCCCATCTGAATTGTCTTGTTATCATCTTAGCACATCACATACGTTTCTACGGCTATATCCTTCCCTTCCAAGAACCTCTGCCCCACTTCACTTCTTTTCAAAGGCCTCTTCAAATAGTTGCCCAATAACCTGACTCACAAACATCTCATAATAGGCCATCTTGTTTTTATTTATTTACGTATATATAACATCTGTCTCTTCAACTAGGTTACAGTAATGATTCATATTTATCCCATATCTCTACCACCAATTTCTTTATTTACTAAAGTATTTTTTATTTAGTAAATATTCTTATTGATTACTTTAACCCTTCCCTACGAAGTATATAAATAATGATATTTATTATGCCATCATGTCTCATTGAAAATGTTATTAAATTTTCATAACCATTGCTGTTACAGCAATATTATTTTCCTCCATGTAATATTCCCAGTCACCAGGTCTTTGAATGTAAGGACAATAATAACACAAATTTAATTAAAAAATGTTATGTACTCCCTAACCAAGTGGATTCCCTTTTCATCAATGAGACAAAAGCTCTATTGAATGTATTATTGCACTGATAACGTAATTTCAAAATTAGATTACATTGCAAATGATTTGGGTATGTTGTATTTTATTGTTGGTAGAAATTTGAGAGACTTGCTATGTGAATATGATGGACTTATAATTAAAATAGACTTTTTTCGACTTGTAGAAGTGTGATCTAAAAATATTTGGCTAACCATTCATAAGCTTAGTGTTGACTATAGTATTTTTCTGTATGAGAAATACTAATCTATGTATTGTCATGAATAAAGTAGAAAGAAAAAAGCCTTGAAGTTTACATGATTTACATATAGTGACAGCAGTGATTCCAACTGATATTATAAAATCTATGTCTCATTTTGTATCAGAATTTTAATGAAGTGATACAAAAACTAGGAAGAAGTCAGTCAAATGGATATAAAGAATATTGGCAAATGTTTCTCTCAAAATTATTTTTAGTTTAAGAAACATAATGTGTTTTTTTATGTCATTATTTTTGCTATTTTCCTTGAAGGACAAAAATATATCTCTGTGTTGCAAACTAAAGGCATTATACTTTTCATAGACGCCGTACAGTGATTTCTTTGTAAACAAAGAGAAAAGAGAAAAGAAGGAGAGAAAGAGAGTTATTGTCAAGCCAAAGTCGTTTCATCACAAAATCATTTTCAGCAATCCACTGGGTCAGAGCATCCAAACGGCTTTTGCTTTCCTTCTGTTTTAGATTAAGTTGTTTATCTGAACTTCTGTGCATTATTTTAAAATGAAGAAAACTCTAGCCGTTTATTTTTTAAATTAGCCATAATAAAATTTAAATTACCAAATTTATCAAGTATATGATGCAAGGCAATAAGCTCAACTAATTTTTTAAGAATACAAGGTATATTTTGAATTTGGCATTGTTCTTTATAGTCATAAGAAATAGTATGCTTATAAAACATAACAATAGGGTGTAACAAATCAAACTTTTAAAATAAAACGTGATTTGTCTAAAGCTATACGTGTAGATGAAAACATCTTATGGCTTCTATAATACATGACAGTTCAGTACATTTGTTTATGGAAATTATTTATAAATGGTTTTAAATTGGGTTAAATTACGTAAAAACACATATATGAGAAAATATTTCATAAATTACTTGAAGTGGGATAAATAATTTGCCAGGTTCCAGACTTTAAGTGTTTTTGAGATTATATTATCACATCTCTGAATACATCAAACCAATTATCCTTTATATTTCTAATTTAAGAAAGTGGGCATACATTTAAACATAAACCAGCCAGAATTCAAATTTGTGAATAAATTAACAATACATTTTAAAGCCCATTTTATATACTAAATTGATATAATGATGACAAAAATCTTCCATGTTATAATTAGAATTAAATTATATAAGAAAAAAACAAAAACACAAAAAGGAAGGCATACAAAGATTTAATGGTAAGTGCCTAAACATTATTTGGCTTTTGAGACTGTCACGTAATGAAGTATGTATTTGAGACTCAGCGCCTTGAGGACAAACTTCTGTCTTATGACAAGGCTTTTGCACGTCAGGGCTGATCACAACATCTAGCCCATAGTGTCTTTGTTGGATTCAGTTGAACTCATAGCAGCAGGACTTGAGTTAGTTGTTTAATCATACGAAACAGAAATATATGACTCATTCTTGCATAGAAAAGAGCTAGAAATACTAGTTCCACTCTTCCTGGGACCATCTTAGCAAACATGGGATGAACATGATTAATTATGTTAATTCCCTCTGATAGTCCTGTGCATCTATTCATAAAACTTGTTTGAATTTTTATGTAAAATATGGACTTCGGAGAGCAAGAATTGTCTTTTATTTATTTTTATATTGCCTCAAGTTGCCTAACAGAGAGCGCTTCCCACATAAAAGAAATTAAATAAATGTCTGTTAAACTGGTATTATATCAAATCTTCTCAACACAAATTAAAAACATGGTTTTCACGATTTCACCAAAAACTTATGTACACACACATATAGAACTGTAGCTATAACTATACACACATTTTCATATATATGTATGTAGTATCATATGTATATGTTGTAAATATGAAAACGTGTATCTGAATTAGCATCGTTCTTACAATTTTTCGAATTAACTTTTAGTTTGAAATATAGATTGAAATTAGTTATGTATTTTATGTGTTTTCTGTGAAAATTATCACTGTAATTTTTAGTTAAATATGATTTTGAATAAAGAAAAGTGGGAATTCATGTAAAGAGAAATCTGCTTAACTGTGTGGTACCAAGAGTTCTTCCAATCGTATGTTTTTCTGAATTGAATTGTAGGAAGGGACTTTTAAGAGCTCTCTTTTGAAACCTTTTGTAAGCATGTAAACATTTAGTAAGCATGCAGTAAATGCAGCGGATTTTTAAATTTATCTTGACCCTTGAAGGTTGGTCTTGGCCTATTCTATTTAATCTGTTTCTTTATTAGGTATCTATAGAAGAATTAGAGAAATGTTTATCAGATATGCAAATGACATTCAGCTCATTGAATTAGGTTGTATTTTAGGAGGGCAGGAAGTAAAATTCAACAAATAGCCTTTATAAATCATCTCATAAAAATTACATAGAGCACAATGGAAACTGGTATAAATAAAGGAATTGTCATGGGGAAAAGCTCTCCCACTTCCACATGTCCCATCCCCTGCTAATTTAAGGTGGTTTCTTGGCCCCAGTATACGACTGAAGGTGCTCTCAGCATCATCTCTATTGATTCATAGTTGTCAAGTATATTAGTCTGTGTTCACCAGTGAAACAAAACCACTAGGATATATATTGGGGTTTATTATAGAAATTGGCTCAAGAGATTATGCAGCCTGAGGAGTCCCATCATCTGCCATATGCAAGTTGGAGACCCAGGACACTTGGTCATAGAATTCAGTCCAAGTTCGAAGGCCCAAGAGCCAGGCACACTGATGTCTGAGGGCAGGAGAAGATGGATGTCTCAACTCAAGAAAGAGTGAATTCGCCCTACCTCTGCCTTTTTGTTCTACTCAGGACCTCAACGGATTGGGTGGTGTCCACCTGCATTGGTAAGGGCGATCTTTGCTCAGTCCACGGAGTCATATAAAAATCTCTTCCAGAGGTACCCCCAACAACACACAAGAGATCATGTTTTACCACCTACCTGAACATCCCTTAGCCCAGGCAAACTGATACAGAAATTAACCATCACACCAGGTGTATTCGTTTTCCATTGCTGTGGTGGAGCAGGAAGATCCAGCTACTAACCCAGGGCAAGATGGTGAATGACAACGATCCTAACAATGCCAACCACCAGAAGTAGGAGCCCACAGACCTCAGCCCACTGCATCTTCTTGGGGTTTGGAGTTAGCATGGAGGAGGGGACACACATGGGTTGGCATCTCATGAAAGAGATGCAGCAGGATCAGCACCTTTAGTGCATGCCAGTCAGCCTTGGCTGATGGGTCCCTCCTGATGGCCAACACCGGCAGTGGGAAGAGCAAGTACCCCCTCACGCTGTACCTTGTGGTAGGAGGGGCGAAGATGTATGGTGGGGCCGAACAGATGCCATATAACACATGTGAGCAATACAAGGAGGTTCATTGCATACCTAGAACAAGGAAAAGATTTCTCCTAATAAAGAAAAAAAAATCTTGGGGCCAAGCAAGAGCTCAACCCCCACCTTCCATAAAAGGGAATGTTCCAGATTCAGGACACTAATTCTGCAGCCCTGGAGAGAACAGCAAGTCCCATGACAGCTGCCTCCCCAACAGCTGTACTAACAAATTACTGAAAACTCCATGATTAAAACACCCATTTCTTACCTCACAGTTGTTTGGGTCAGAAGTCCAGCGCAGCACAGCTCAGCGGGGTCCTCTTTTCAAATCAAGGGGTCGGCAGGGCTGGCCTCTCACCAGGAAGTGCTGGGGAAGGTTCCACTTCCAAGCTCATGCAGGTTATTGCAACAATTCACTTCCTTGTTGTAGGACTGAGGTGCCCTGTTTTTGACAAGTGGCCCCTTTTATCTTCAAGCCAAAGATAGTACGTGGAATCCTTTGCTTTGATTCTCCGCCCCTCTTTCTGCTACCAGCTGAATGCAGACACCTGATTTTCAGGGGCAATGTGATTCGATTAGGCCAAAACAGGTAATCCGAGGGAAGAGCCCCTTTTTAAGGTCACTTGATTAATAACTTTAATTATATCCCTTATGTGATCTAACACATTCACAGGAGTAACAGCAGGGGGTGAAGGTCCTGCCCATCACACCAGGTCTAACTGGTACTCCTTAGGGCTCACCTTCCCTCACCTCTCTGCATCATTTGACACTGGATTACTCACTCACTGAAGCTCTGCTTCCTTGACGTAAACTATAATTTATGTTGTTTCTTTTATTGGATCCAGCTATACCATTTTTACTCTCCTTTATACTCTCTCCTTCCTGGATTCATTCACCTTTTAAATACTGTGGTTTCCCATCTTCATTCAGCATAGGTCTCTTCTTACCTTTGACTTCCTACAGAGATTTTGTGCATGTTCGAGATCAATACCACTTATACTCATCTTTCAAAAATCTATTTCACCCGACTTAACAAGCATTTACTGAGGATCTGTTTTCTTGTTAGGCTGAATGTTCTGGGAGGGCAAGGATCACAATGATACTGTTTACTGGGAATTCTCAGCATCCATCCTGTAAGAAACATGGGATATATCTTTAAAAAATATGTATACATGAAGAAATGAATAAATAAGTGGTGAATGAATAAATGAAGGGATATAGGTGTAAACATAAAATTGCAGTGTAATACGGTAAGCGATACCATGAAGTGCTCTATAGAATCCTACCCAGAAAATCAATATTTAAATCTATGTGGAATTTCAGGGAAGATCCCTGGAGGTGATGATGCCTGGACTGGGTCCTGAGAACAAATCCCAGACTAGAATTCCTTTCTGACTCCAAACATATATTCTAGATATCAATCTTATATGAAAGTCAAAGTCATTATATTTTTGTAGAGTTGTTGCTTTCCTTAATATCCTTTGTCTTAGAAAAAAATATTTCACAGTCCAGTTCCCCAAGCCAGACTCAGAGATACAACCTTGACTCTCCCCCCCCTTAGCCCCACTCCAACCATGGAATTGGTTCTGTAGAGCCTTTTCAATCTCGTTTGAATCATACATTGATTATGTATTATCGTTTCTTATGATAACCAGCCAATCCCTAAATCCATTTTCAACTCTGCTGCTCATGTAATCCTCCTAAAATGTAAATGTTTCCATGACACTGCCTGCTTCAAGTTCCCCCTCTTCCTGTATGATCAAGTCCAAACTCATCTGCGCGAGGCTCTCTGTGACCTGGTGCCAGCCCTCCTTCCCATCTTCTTGCTATCCAGTGCCCTCTGTCATCTACACACACCAAAATGCCTTCGAAGGCCACATATGTCCAGTATTTCACACACAGCTGTGGCACATTCTGGTCCCTCTGCTTAAAATGTTCCCTGAACGGCCGTCATTTGAGAACACAGACATCTTTCAAGTGTCCTAGGAAGCTTTACCTTCTCTGTGAACCCCTTTTGGACATTCCCCACCTCCCTCAGCTTATTCTAGTTGGGTAGATATCTCCTTTGTAGTCCCACAGTCCCTTCTGCATAACTTGGATTTTGCAATTACCCACATTTTTGAAAAACTTTAAAGTCCATATAGATCTCCTCCTGAGCTCCATGAGGGCAAGGTCTCTCTTTTACTTATCCTTATATTCCTGTATGTTTCCCTAATACCATTATTAAATGTGCTATTATTTCCCTATTTTCACTATTCTAAGCATTTCACAAATGTTCGCTCATTCCATTCTCCACCTGAGCTGGGTGGGTTCTATTGTGATCCCTAGTTTGCAGAGGAGGAAACTTAAGTACAGAAAAGTTAAATAACTTAGTCCCGTTTCCCACGTGGTAAGAGGCAGTGCTAGAAACCCCCAGGCATGCTCTGATGTTTCTTATCTTAATTTCTATGCCCTGTGGCCTCTTCTGGATAACATGATTTACATATTTCCTCAACTATAATGTGAGCACTTTGTAAACAGTGACAGATTCTTTGTATTTTCTGTCTCTCCCCACCCCCACACCCCCACTAGCCTATAAACTCACAGCCTCTGCCAACAATTAATGCTCAGAAAACCTGTTAAGTGAGCACAAACATATTCAAAAATTGGATTTATTTCTTCAATACTCTCCTGTACTTAAATTTCCAGCAAGTCAATTTAGTATTTAATTTATTTTTGAAGTCTCATTCAAAACTATTTCTTAAACCACATCCATTTTCTAACATTTTTTCTTTTACATTTTAGCTGCTTTTTCTCAATATATTCCACCAACCAATAAAGAAAAAAAATCTACAAAAATATTCAAAACAAGTTTTCTACCCTTTTATCTATTGTTCACCAGGGATGCAAAAACTGGACCTGTAGCCCAGCTGCTTGCGTAATAATGAAGGCAAGGACGGCCAGCTTGAGTCACCTGCTCAGACCAATAACGTGTCAGTGCAAGTGTCTTTCCAAGAAGATTCAGGGTGGGAAAAAGGTCCCAACGTGTAAATATTCATTATATCACTTTGAGGAGGAAAGCAGTAGAAGATATTTATAGCTCTTCTTTCCCAGGGGGGGACGTGCGAATCCTAGTATGAAGGGGACCTTAGTGTAGCCAGAGGCCGTGACTCGGTGTTTGGACTGACTGCAACATTAGCTCCTAGTTAATGGGAACTGTCAGCTACAGTGCACCAAGCTGTCACTTTTATAGTGTACGTGTTAAAGCCAAAATGATGAAATTTAATTTCTCCTTGATATGCCACCATTCCCATCTCTAAAACCATCAGAAATTATGGAGGGATTCCACATCCAAGGTAATGGTTTCAGAGAAAAAAGAAAATGACCTGAGTCTTGTTAATTGTGGCTGGTGATTCTATTATCGTGCCTCTATATTATGTTTTAAGCATCATTGGTGAATGCACCAATGTTTAAATATATGGTTGTATAGCACAGGTAAATTTCTTTTCTAAATAAGGAAGGAAGGAAGATAAGGAAAAGGCAATGTAATAAAATGTAATAGGTTGAGGGTTAGCAAAGTAAACATCCACTGTTGAGGTTTTAAAAATACACCTTGCCTTTTGTCTGGGAAATAGGAAACATTCAGTGGCTATTCCCAGAAGTTTTTCCTATAAATGTGTTTTAAACAGACACAGTACGGGCTTCTGGCAGTGTTAGCCTTGTATAATACAGGAATATATGCATTGATGGTGTGCACAATTTTTAAAAATGTGCTTCAGGTTGGAAATAAATTTTAATTACATTTCACTTGTTATTTGTATTTTAGCTAGGATAACCACTACTAAATTACCCACTAAGAATAGTGAATATGGCCTGTGGTTTGAATCACAAATTTGTTAGTGTTTGGATTGCTACAAGATGATCTACTTAGTTAATTCAGGGCAGGAGCCATTGGATTTTTATGGTAGCTAAATGGGAAACAGTGTAGATTCAGGTAGTCTCTAATACTACCATTTTCTTTTTGAAATCTATTTCAGTTGATTTTTGAGAATAATATTAGGAGACACTTTAGAAATTAAGCTTCTTAAATAATGCATGCAAATATTATTATAAAGGCACACCTAATTTTATTGCGCTTCACTTTATTGCACTTTGCAGATAATCCAATTTTTACAAATTAAAGGTTTGTGGCGACCCTGCATCCAGTAAATCTATAGGCGCCAGTTTTGCAAAAGGCTCGGATGATGGTGGTTAACACATTTTTTAAGCAACAAAGTATTTTTTAATTAAGGTATATAGTTAATTTTTTAGACATAATGCTCTTGCACACTTAATAGACTATATTACAGTGTGAACATAACTTTCATATGCACTGAGAAACGAAACGTCTGTGTGACTTGCTTCGTTGACATACACGTATTTGCTTTGTTGCAGTGGTGTGGAACCAAACCTTAATATCTCCAAGGTTTTTCTGTATGTTTTTCATTTATAGTTTCTACACTTTTATTATATCTCTTTTGCTGAACCAGGAAACAAAAATTATAAATGCCCGTTTATTCATTCTAAGCCTATCTGGACTTTAGAGATTGTGAAAACTGACGTACAGGAAATCTTAGAGCTTCACAGGGCCTTGTGGGGAGAGTTAAGAAATCAGACATAATAAAGATTTCAGATTTCTTCCTAGCTAATGAATATGCCATTAAGGCAAATTTTATATTATTTCTTTGATACGAGAATCAAAGTAAGTCAATAAAATAGCAGGTGCTTAAAACACATACTTTGATTTTACAACTTTTTTTTTTGGTTGATTTTTCTAATGTTAAATTGGAAGTAGTTAATCTATTGTTAATTCTCCTCTCTTGACTTGCTTTTATTCTTAGGAGAGTCATCTAGCTCTTTGTTTTGTTCATTCCGAATAGTATTTTAGTTGCTTGGGGTGGGGTAGTTGGTCTCCAAATCAACATTTCCTGTGTGCTGTTTGGTGTGTGCTAATAATATTGGGTGGATTGGTTGGTTAGTTTTGGGCTATAGAATGTGGATTACAATAGCTTTGTTTTGTGTGTCGGATACTGGATACGTTGTTTGGCTAATTTGAGCACATTTGCTGTAGGTTTGGGTTGCTTTGGGTCTGAGACGTGAGAAGTATTAATACTTTGGCAAGCTCACTTTAAGTGGCATAAAGGAGACTTTGGTTCCCACTTGATACAACTTCCAGCAAGGTATCTTTAACTTATTACTATTTCTATATTGGAGTACCTAACTTTCTTTTCTTAAGAGATGCATTTAGGATTGCATAGAACAACCTAGCTCTATCTCCTGATGATTGTGTTCTACATCTGTACACTATATCTTTTGTAGTTGAATTTGGCACGCAAAAATCAATTCTTTCCTCACCTATATTCCAGGATAATTGTTCAAATTTTGTTACTAAGAAACTCCTCTGAGGGTGTGACAGTAGAAAATGGCTGTAAAGAGCCATTAAATGGAGCAATTAGAGGACAGAATAGCATAGGTTCCTGTGATACAGTAGAAAGAGCACTAATTGTATTATTTAAAGGCTTGGGTTCAAGTCAGCCCTTGCTAGGTCTGCCATTGCCGACAAGTTACTGAAACAGGCCTCACTTTGGTTTCTTCATTTTTGAACGGGAAGATAAGCCATGGAATGATTACAAAGTGTCCAATTTATGTTTCAGATGACAAGTTTCCTAGTCTTATAATTCCTGGTGCCAACTGTTGCCCACACAGCCCATAATCCATCCTTCCTTCCTTCCTTCCCTTCTTTCCTCCTCTCTCCCTCCTTCCATCAACTATGAATGACACACACACACACACACACACACACACACACACACACAGTAATACATGTGCATAATGTCCAATATTGAAAATCAAGTTCAAAAACGGGCACATTTCTTGAGAGTATGGTTTCCAGCTGTATTAGGACATTGTCTTAAATCCTATACCCCTTTGATTAGGATGTACTGTTTTTGGGTAATAACTCACTATCCACGGGCTAAAGACTACTTCCTCAGGGGTAAATACCGTATCACTACCATTAAATCAGCATCTCCCTTACTTCTTGTTTTATAAACATTAGCTTTTACACCGGTCCTGAGAAATAGCTTCCCAAAGAGATATTGTCAAAGACTATCTGTTTATAACATTAGTCTTTTGAGGTATCTATCTTAACATAAGGGCTATCTCCTCTATTATTTATCAGTTTTTTTAATGATCGATAACTCAGCAGTATAAGAATTCTAAATAATTCTGTTTTAGCCACACAAAACATATACACTCATGTATTTACAAATGATATACAACGGCTGTCCAGAAAGTATCCACCCACGTAACATGAAAAATAGAGGCATTCACGGCTGGATTTTTTTCTGGACAGCTCTCATATATTAATTCATTATTAGCTAAGAAACTTGCCCACTGTGTTGGCAATCTTTCCTACACTACTTAAATAACAAACACACAAGCATGTAAATATACAAACACGCACTCTTGTTCTTGAAATAGGCAACCCATTGTTTCATAAACAAAGTGACAATAGGTGCTGTGAGGACAAGCTGACTTCACGATTTACTTACTGCTTCATGTGGCTCTGCCACTTGTATGACATCATCTCTTAAATCCTGAAAATAAATGTGATATCAACACTGTATCCATTGTAGATCCTCTCTAGTAACCACAGAAAGCAGGGAAACAAATTATACATCAAGGCCATTCGCTGTGCTGTTTGGGAGACAACAGAAAAGGAACATCCAGACGCGTAATTTTAAACATATTCTTTCTCCCTCAGCGCTTTCACAAAAGGACAGCAGAATTTGTTCCTGTATTTCTCATGTTTTGAAAATATTTATTGAGGATTTTTACATCCCAGTTTTTCTTCCAAGAACGCTGAATCACGATTGCTTTAATAGGCCAAAGCAAGCTGACAGCCCACACACAACCTGTTATCAAGGCGCTCTTGAAAATATGTTCTATTTCTAAATAGTCAAGAAACTTGTGTGTGTGTGTGTTTTTAAATTTCTTTACCCTGCAGCTCTCTGCAATTGAATTGCCCTATTCAAATAGTGCATACTTAATAACAACCACTTTCCCTTCAAGAGACGACAAGGGAAGTGCCTGTTTATTTAGCCACTCACTCACTCCTTTGTTGCCTAGCATGGGGTTCCATTGTGCATGAAAGGCAGAGAAGCAGCAGCACCCAATGATTTGTGCAGTGTTTTCAAAAATCTAGTGGCCACAGAGTGGATTTCTACTTCGAGTTTTTGCTTTCAGCCTGGGACAGTATGCCTTAAGCTCATATTCCTGAAACTGAAGTATAAAGAACATAGCATGCATTTTAGAAACTTTCTATACTTCTGTTTTACATGAAAAGTAGCCGCTATTCGTGGTTGTTTTCCCTAAGGTGACATGGAGAAATTAAACTGAGTCCTTCAATTGCAAAGTCTGTGATACCAAAGATAATTGTACCATTGTACGTTCTCGTTCTGCTCTTTAGGGACGGCATTAGCAATGTAGAGTCAGCACTTAATAAATGTTCGCATATTTCTGTGCTTGTAAGAGAGCTTCTGTAAGTAAAGACTAGCCTTTAGGGAAAAAAGCAAGTTGGCCAACAGTTCAACATGTTCTCAGGCAGTTAGCTGCCTGATTATGTGCTTAGTTTGATAGCTTCCGAGACTTATTTTGAATAAGAAAATTGTATTTGCTTGAAGTGCTACCGAATTCCCTTTTTCCTATTTTTACCAACTCAAAGTTACTTTTTTGTGTCCCTAGTTCTTCCTCTTTATTGATATATTGAAAAGCATGTGATGAAATAAATTTATACAGGGGATTATTGATTCAATGTTTTCATTTCTATAGCCCATTTACATTTGAATAGATGAGGAATATAGAAATGAGTAACACAAAGAACGTCTTATTAATAATAATGACACTTCCAATAGCAGAGCATTCCAGAGTGGTATATTTTGAGATTTAAAGATGGCTTCTTGGTTCAACTGAAAAGCCCTTCTTCCTCCGTCTAGGTTTTACCAAAATATACTGTTCATTTCTACTGAATATAATCTACCAAATTTGACCAAAATTGCCCTCTTGCCTGATTTTGGAGTGGAATGTCTTGGACAATTGCTGCTGTCTGCTTTCTCTACTGAGTCCCAGGGTGCCAATGATTCCTATTAGAATTGGCTTAGCAATTTGGACCCTGTGTCTTGGTCTCCTGATTTATGTTCAATTGCTTCTGGACCACCCCCTACTCGATCAGTTCTTACACTTTATTTTAGCAGTGAGTGTTCTCCCAGCATCACTGGAGTCCCCACTTAGCATCTTGTAGGGTAATGAAGCCTGCCTCTTGCTCAAACTTGTTTGGTTTTTGATAGTCTGCTTTTGGTTTTTCAAATAAAGAAATTATTTTTATTGAAGAATAATTACCTAGATTATAATCAAATAATAATCTGGTATGCTGTGAGAACATTTAAAATAATTATTCTAAAAGGTTTTTTTTTCTAATGTTTGTTTCATTGAAGTATCATGGAGAGAAGCAGGAATTAATCTGTCCTGAGGATAGCAGAGGAAAAAAAAGGAGGAGGATGAGAGAGAAAAATAGCAGAGGCCATGTGATGGGTCCCCTTCCAGGAGGACTTAGAGCTGGCACATCCAGTAGCCAGCTTCAGACCACACCGGAGCATCACCTGGCTGCCTCCAAGGACAACACACCCAAAGGGCACACTGAGTAGGCACCAGTGCCCTGCTAAAGTGAACCTGGCTCTGTAGGGTCAGCCCCTGTACCACAGCTCTTCCATGGTAGTCAGAGCCAGTCCTCACTACCTGAGGGTCAGTCCCTCCCACTGATGTGCAAACAGCATCCAAGGCTCCACTACAACAGGAGGGCACATCCAACCCCCACAAGGGACAAACCTGGAGCACCTGGATGTGGTGACCAGGGAAACTGTGTCAGTGCATTCCACAGGATACCTACTACATAAGGCCACTCTGCTAAGACCAGGAGGCATAGCAGTCCTACCTAATATGGGAAGGCGAATAAACATGTTCCAAATAAAAGAACAGAACAAAGTTCCAGAAAAAGAGCTAAACAAAATGGAGACAAGCAATCTGCCAGATGCACAGTTCAAAACACTGGTTATAAGGATGCGCAATGATCTTTCAACAAAAAGATAGTAAATATAAAAATGGAAATAGAAAACATAAAAAGAACCAGTCAGAAATAAAGAATACAGTAACTGAAATGATGAATATATTAGAAGGAATCAACAGTAGATTAGCTGAAGCAGAGGATTGAATCAATGATTTAGAAGATAGGGTAGCAGAAAACACCCAACGAGAACAGAAAAAAGAAAAAAAGAATCTGAAAAATGAGGATAATTTAAGGGGCCTCTGGCACAACATCAAACATGCCAACATTTACATCACAGGAATACCAGAAAGAGAAGAGAGAGAGCAAGGAATTGAAAACCTATTTGAAGAAATAATGATAAAAAACCTTTCTAACCTGGTGAAGGAAACAGACATATAAATCCAGCAAGTGCATAGAGTCCCAAACAAGAATAACCCAAAGAGATTCACACATCATAATTAAAATGACAGAGATTAAAGACAAGGAAAGAATCTTAAAAGCAGCAAGAGCAAAGCAGTTAGTTACCTGAGTTACCTATGCAGGGATTCCCATAAAATTGTCAGTTGATTTCTCAACAGAAACTTTGCAGGACAGAAGGGACTAACAGGAAATATTTAAAGTGATAAAAAACAAGGAACTACAACCAAGATTACGCTACCCAGCAAGGCTATCATTTAGAATCAAAGGACAGATAAAGAGTTTCCCAGACAAGAAGCTAAAGGAGTTTACCACCACCAAACCAGTATTACAAGGAATCTTAAAGGAATTTCTCTAAGATGAAAAAAAAAATGTGAATAATAAAATGACAATATATATCTATCAGCAGTTACTTCCAATGGAGTAAATTCTCCAATTTAGATAAAGTGGAGACGAAAACCCTTATATATGCTGCCTGCCTACAAGAGAGTCACTTCAAACTGAAAGACACAGACTGAAAATAAAGGGATGGAAAAAGATATTTCTTGAAAATGGAAACAAATAAACAAAAAAGCTGAGGTAATAATATTTATACCAGACAAAATGGACTTTAAAACAAAGGCTATAAGAAGTGACAAAGAAGGACCCAGTAATCCCACTTCTGGGTATTTATCTGAAGAAGCCCAAAACACTATGTCGAGTGGATGTGTGAATCCATATGTTCATTGCAGCATTGTTTACAACAGACACTGTATGATGGCAACCTGGGTGTTCGTCAGAGGATGACTGGGTAAAGGGGAGTTTGTGCATATGTACAATGGAATATTGCTCAGTCACGGAAGGGAATGAGTTCTTGCCGTCTGTGGTGACATGGATGGCCTCGGAGGGTACCTTGCTGAGTGGAGTACGTCAGACAGAGAGACAGATCCAGTGTGATCTATTATATGTGGAGTCTAAAGAACAAAATAAATAAGCAAAACAGATACAAACTCATAGATAAAAAGACAGGAAGGGGTTGGGGTAGTTGAAGAGGGGGAAGGGATTAAGAAGCACAAATTGGTTGTTACAAAGTAGTCATGGGGATGTACGGTGTAGCATAAGGAATATAGTCAGTTATATAGTATATATAATGTACATAGCAATAATAACTGTATATGGTGTCAGATGTGTCCTAGATTTATTGGGGTAATAGATGGGAGGGGAGTTGGGGGACAGGGTGATAAAGACAAAGGGAATACAAAGTACAAACTGATAGTTACAAAATAGTTATGGGGATGTAACGTAAAGCATAGGGAAATAGTCAGTACTATGTAATAACTATGCATAGTGCCAGGTAGGTACTTGACTAGTCAGAGGCATCACTTCTTAAATTATATAAATGTCTAACCACTATGCTGTACACCTGAAATTAATATAAAATAACATTAAATGTCAACTGTAATTAAAAAATTTAAAAAGGGGAGAAAAAGGTGAAGGAGAATAAATGGTTAAAATTTCTAGGTATAAAACAAATAAGTCAGGAGATGTAATGCACAGCATAGGGAATATAATCCATAATATTGTGATAGCATGGTACAGTGTCAGATGGTTGCTGGACTTATCATGATGATTACTTCTTTAGGTATATAAATACTGAAAATCTATGGTGTACCCATAAAACTAATGTAGTATTATATGTTAGCTATATTTAAATAAAAATCTTTTAAAAAAAGAAAACTAGCAGAGGCCACTTAAAGCCACATCATGATGGAAGTAAGTAGGTAAAACTCTGAGGAACCTCCCCTAGGGTACCTAAATGAAAATCTTTAACACGAGGCCCTTTAGCATTCCCCCAAAGGATATCTGCAGGTAGCTATAACAGGATTGATATTGTTAACTGCACTGTCTAAAACTCATGCAAATCTAAGTTTCTGTCAGTTATAAATTTCTGTGATTCACTATCAAAGGGGGTAAAACAAAAGTAAAAAATGCAAGTAGTACTTAGGTTTATCTCTCTTAACAAGGTTGCATATGAAAACCATTTTCATAAAATAAATATTGGTTCAATTACCTCTCCAATTTCTCTCTCTCTCTCTCTCTCTCTCTCTCTCTCTCTCTCTCTCTCTCTCTCACACACACACACACACACACACCAAGGTGCATTTTGTACATTGCCATGTGTCCTCCAGGGCTCTACCTTCTCTTTCTGGAATCAGATTCGTCCTTACTTCCTAATGTTCTGCTTAGATGTGACTGATTTCCTCTGATCACGTCCCATCTCTGTACTAACTGTACTCTCGTCATGGTTTGTCCATTTGAAAACTATGTGTTATTAATCTTATAGATTACATAGACAGGGGACAGTGCAGTGCTAAATATCACCAGAACCAGGGGAAACACTACAGAGCATGTCTGACTGAGAAAGTCACTTACCTAGGTCACACAGCTTGTAAGTAGCAGTGCCAGCACCAGGATTTGGATGCAAGAAGTCTGGGTGTAGAACTTCTTTTCTTTGCCTCTTAATTATTGAGTACCTACTGGGGGTCAAAGATTGTGCTGGCAGCTTTTTACTTTTCACATTTAACCCTAATAAACCCCTGGGAGGTAGATGTCATCAGGTTCAGAGGATTTATTGGGCTTGCCAATAAATAAAAGATCTGGGACAAACATCTACTAGGTCCAGGATTCACTACACCACTGCAACACTAAACTGAACCCAAATGTCACTCATGGACTACATATAAATACTAGGGGTCATGTTTAACACATGGGGTCATTAGAACAGTTTCGTACAAAATGATCATTGAGTGCATGTTATCAACTCTTATTTTACAGCTTTTGATTTGGGGGGATATTTTTCATAGAATTGGTATCTCGTTCATCGTAGGGAAATTGTCTAGTATTGCAAGGTTATAGTTAATGGAGTCACCATGAATATACATAGTAGACAAGTAACTAAATATCCTAAATTGATGCTCTTAAGGGGTGTTGGAGAGATTGCCAGTATTTAATAGATGTCAGAGCCAAATTGCATGACCTAGACTCGATTCATGGTTGCTCTGGGAACACAGACATTTGATTTGCTTTCTCTAGTAAATTCCTGTACATAGGCTAAAATGCTTCTGAAGCGTTTAATACTGTTCGCCTGAACTGGCCATGACACTTCAATAGTGGAAACAATTATATGGCCACTGGATGCCACTGTTGCTCAAGAAGAAGTCACAAAATGGGGATTCCTGTGGCAATATAATATTAGCTTAAAGAGCATTATTACTATTATGGACTCTGGAGTTATGCTTTCCAACTATTTTTCTTGATGAATGTAATCCTCTACACGAGTTGCACTTGCTGAGGGCAGGTAAAGTTGAGAAAATATAAAAATAAACGGTTAGCAATGCATTTTTGATATCTTTTACTTTCAACTCTGCTATAAAAATGCTTATTTTATCTTGCTTCACGTACTGTAGCTGACAGTCTCCATAAGTTATCAGCTAATGTTGCAGACTAAGACCAAACAAGGTATCATGGCCTTAAGCTATTAGAAGGGCCTCTTCATCCTAACAAAGACCCTGGGGTGAAATCGTTTGCATGAACAGTCACTGGAATATTATTCAGACTCACTAAGCATGCACTGATTTGAGGGAATAACACAGCTTCTCCATTTATGCTAGGCACAAATACATTAAAAATAACTGTATTGTGTACCTTTAAAAAGGAACATAAAAATTGTGTGTGTTTGAAAAAAGATCAGATAAGTTTGGGGACTAAAAAGCTGAGGTAATACATAAACATGAGGTCAGTTTAGGAATGACCAGAATTGCTTTGTATGACAAGATTTGCATAGCAAACACTTCTGATTAATGTCCAGTGGAGGCTACGGGAGTGGGGACCAACCTCAGGATCTTTTCACGATCCAAGCCTTCCAATCCAAGGTGTCGTTTCAGCCAGCACAGTCACTGTTTGCTAAAGGCAGACACAGCTGCAGTTCCCATGTAAATATTTGAAATAATTATTTTTATCTTGCTAGCTATGTTGATTTTATTTCCATGGTCAAGAAAAATAAAAATGCCAATTTTGCATCAATAGTGAATTTCAATTCACTTCACACATATTGAAGCAGGAATGTCTCAAGAGGATATTCCTTTTCAAGTCATAAAAATGGAATATATTATACAATTGCATATATGCACAAAATATTCCATTTACCTAAAACATGTATTTTTTCTTATTATTTTTAACATATGATACTTTTAGTGCCTATGTCTTGATTGCCTTTGTAATTAATACTTTGCTCACATTATTATTTCCTGGCCTTGCATAGTGTAGTGGAATGGATTACTCAATGTATTTTTATTTTCTTCCTTCTTTCCTTAAAAATAAAAGTATATTTATTTTATTTCAAAAACACTCTCTTGATGAGGAAAAATAGAAATATTTAAAGGGAGGAGTTCATACCCTAGAAATATTTATTTTGGAATTTTTAAATGTCCTTGTCATACTAAACTAGAAAAAGACAATAGAATATTAAGTTTTTTAGATAGGGAAAAACTGAAAGTGATATTTTAAATTTTACATATAGAAAAATTATGGTGACATTATGGATATATGCATATACATATGTACAAATATGTGTCAGTGGCTAACATAATTTATTTCACATCAAATACTGGAAAATAACATTATGCTTATATATAATCATGTTGAGATAAAACTAAAACTAGTTGCAGATTTACTGTAGATACTATCACTGATTCATGATCTTTGAGTAATAGCCTATGAGAGTTATTTTTGATAGAACACAATGACAGTATTCAGAACAGTATTTTGAAAAGAAATACTAGAGAGATAGAAAACACCTACAATGATCATTATATTTGCAGTATAATGCATACCATCTTCTCCAGTTTGTTGGGGAGTTCCTAAATGGAATGATAAGTAGATGCAGTAAGACAAGTAGTAATTCTATTCGTCTAATTCATTTAACAAAGTCACATTAAGCTGTATGAAGCAGACCTCTCCTACCCTCTCACTTTATCTAATAGACAACAATAAATTATCACAATTGCTTTATTTTTTTCCAGTATTTGATTAGACAAAGAACATTTTTCTTTCTCTATCAATGTTTACCTGAAATGACTGCATAAAAAATGCAGAGTCAGTATATATTATTAGCTAAGATAAATTCATACCTTATATCTTAATTCCTATTAATATCATTTTCTTGAAAGTATACACAAGTCTGTCAATGGCAATATTTTGTACAAGTAAGCAAATATGACAAAGAAGTATCTAGTGGACAGTTTCTTCTTTCAGTAATTTACACAGAGTAATATCAATTGCTTATAAATAGTTTTATTTTAAAACTAAGTTAGGCTCATGAGGAAACACCAGAAATTGTCAGTATACATTGTAGCATTACATACTATTAATATAATAATTTTAAATAGACTGTATATTTGAGAAAATCTGTGTTGTTTAAAATTATTTAAATAAATGTTCCCAATTATAGTTAGGTAAAAGTTTCACTGAACAAAATATATTTCTCTAACTGCATATAGTTTTACATTTTTTTCTTTACTAAGATTATTTTTATAAATGTGGATGTTCTTACCTCAGATTTAAAATACTGTTCAGCCTGACTTTCTCCTATCTTAATAAAATTATAGGAGTTCCCTGATGGTGTAGTGGCTTAAGGCTTCGGCGCTGGTGCTGTCAGCTGGGCCTGGGTTCGATTCCCAGCCAGGGAGCGACCCCCATACCAAAAAGCAAAAAAAAAAAAAAAAAAAAAAAAAAAAAAAAAAAAAAAAAAAAAATTATATTAGATACTGCTATTATTGCACTGAGTTCAATATTATCAGCTGTTGGGATATTTGTATCTTTCGTAAGCCATATTGCTTTGATATAGAAGCACTTAAATAATGTTTGTTGTATCAGCAGTTTAAATATTCAGTGGTGGATATGAAACAAACTGTATTCATGGCTGGATTTCTTAAAATGATAATCTAAAACTCAAAAGTGAAGATATCCCAACCAGTGCTTTGTTTTTCGTAGAGGCTTTAGGGACTTTTATGGCATGTCAAAAGGAAAAAACATTTATAAATCGATCAATATAAATTACTAACCATTCTTCTGTAGAAAATACATAAATACTGCCACACTTCCTTTTATTAGTACATTCTTCCTAGTCCTCAAACAGATGAAAATTTTAACTTCTGCCATTTTTCTATTATAACTGTCTTGCTACTACTTTGTGAGATTCAATAATTCTAATAGCTTTTCTGCATGACCCTCTCTATTGGTGAATTATATAGTATTAAAGGTTTTGGAACATAGGATATACTCTGATAATGCATAACCTGGGAAAGTAAAAAACTGATTTGTTTGGGGCCAGGACCAGGAAGAGAACCTGCCAGATGTCTTGGGCCTCATGACAGATTTTTCAGAGATGAGAACCTTGGTAATAGTAGGCACCAAGAGAATTGAGAACTGCAATAAAAGAAAGGGAACTGGGTTATACTGAGAGGTAATTGATCAGGCAAGGAGGTGTACCAGGCTACTATAGTGTTGAAAGAAGAAGACTCAACAAGTTTAGTGCCCTTTCCCAACTATTAGAACCTTTTTGTTGAAGCTTTGAAGATTCATCCATTCCTATGCAAACCTGAGAAGAAAATAACATGGTTCCTAAAAAATTTACTTTAGATGACTATTTGGCAGGAATTTAAAAATAATTCTAAAAACTCCTTGTGACCTTGGTTAGAATAACATCCATTTTTGTGTGCATGGCAAAATAAGTTTGGATTCTTTTCACAAATCTGTGTGTTAACCATAAGCTGATGAAGCTCTTTACTGAGTTAGCAGTACAGACAGAAGGAAGTGTAATATAATAGGCTACCTGAAAAAGAAACTAGCAAACTTTATCATCTTGGTTCAGATTTTGGGCTCAGTATAATCACCTCAGTAAGTAAACTCAGTTGTTAACTTACCCATAAATATATAGACATGAAAAAAATAGAAATGTTTCTTTTCTTCTTTTCAATTGGTGATTGAAGGTTTATTTTATCTTTAAACTTTCAGAGCAGTATAAAAACCATGGGGTCACAAGTACTCAGATTAAGAAAATATATAAAGCAGATACATAATAGGAAAAGATTTTACTAGGAAAATCATTTTTGCATAACTTTGTTGGAAAAGAATTCTCTGTCCACAGTACTGAGATTATTTTACCATTTCAACCACAAACCAAAAAATGTCTGTAAGAACTTGGACAGACACTGATGAATGGACATAAACACAACACAGATTTGATTTATTTCTACTCAATCACTCATCCATAGCACTCAAAAAATTAAGGCTTTATCATACACATAGAAAGAAAACAACATTTACTAACCAAAAGCAAAATATTCCTTGGGAGGTCTTCCTCTTTGGTTATTAAGTTAACTAAGGCAATAAAAATATTTCTTTAGTTATTGCATATTCATGCATTTAAAAGAAGCTTGAACTTTAGATTTTTAAAAAACTGTTTGAAACATTGTACATTACAAATATCAGAGAATTTTAGAACTCTGAGGGGTTAGAGGAAAGGTATTATTTCAAGTCCTGGTTAGTAAACAAAAAAACCACAACACTGTGTCTCATTGGATTGATCATCATAATACTGAACCTGATAGGTATTGACCAAAATTTCCTCTTGGCTGCTAGAAGAGTAAAGAGACAAAGTCTTAAGTACTTACCGGTAATATAGGAGTGAGCTTATGTGAATACATTCAACACAGCAGTTTACGATGGGCAGGGTTGGTGCCCTATAAGAAGAGGTATGTGTGCTTAAGGGAAGAAAGAGGAAAGAATATAAGAAATAATTGAAATCTGTAAAAATTGTGACCTGCGCTTACTAGATGATCAATCAGACACCCGAGGTCTTAGATGTGAGACGTGACAATCCCTTCCTTTAAAAATGAGGTAATGGGCTCATGCACATGAAGTGGATTGCTTGTGATCACAAGATAACTTACAACGATGATGAAGAAGATGATGGGCAGGGAGGGAAATTTTAGATCCTATATTTTTATGTTCAGGAGAAGATAATTGAATTATCTATCATAAGGTCTTTTTTTTTCTTAGTTGATATTTGTTCCAGTTTTTATTTATAGCCAATAGCAAAATGCCTAAAGCAGCAAGCTCTAATCTTACCAACAGGGAAGTTTTAGAAACACGCCAAAGGGATAATGTATCTAATTCAATGTGGAACTCTGAGATCAATGTATTCTTTTCTCCCACCAGTAGTAGCATTCTGTCACTCATGGTGTTAGGACTCTCTTTGAATTCTATTCGTAATGGAAGAAATGAAGTGAAGAAGCAGGTATGGGGAAACATCAAAGACCAAAAGACTTTCTGTGCTGGGATTATTGTGGCTTCAGCCAAGGGAACTCCTGAGAAACGGAGAAGAGAAACTAAATATGGGCCCTTGCAAGGGATCTTCCTCAAGAGGTATTATGGCCTACATGAGCTCAGTCATGTTGGAGAAATTCTTTTTTACTATTTCAGGCTGTTCTGATTTCAGATAAGAAAAACAAAAATAGACCTAGCTCAAGGAAGGAGGGTATTTGAACAATTAAGCCACAGGAAGAGCTTGAATATTCTCCAGACTTATCTGGATTTCTGCTCCTTTAAAATGGCAGCCTCATTCTTTGTCACTGTAGTCTGGTCATCCCTACATAGAAGGAAACATCGACAGGCCAGCTGTGGACTTCTAGATCTCAAAGTCAGTGAATGACTGAATAAGTACGCTTTCCTTCCTTGCACAAAATTCACAGCGAAGAGACTCAGTGCAAGTGATCATCTCTCAACCCATCAGCAGTGACCAAGGCATTTTGAATGTCCAACTTAGAAGAGTGAGTGGAGGTGATTGTGCCATGGAGGCAGACCCAAGTTAACACTACAGAACTGAGGGAAGGGCAGTTCCTAGAAAAGGGTTCCTGAGCAGGTAATTCCAGGTATTCATCTGTGATTTGCCAAGTAACAGATTGGTTACTCAGACTTGTTGTTGTTGTTTTCCAGGCTGCTAATAACAGCAATATATTTTAATTAACTCAGCTGATAGGGATTTATTATAAGGATACATGGGCAAGTGAAGAAATCCAGAGATCCATTTCAGAAATCTCCTAGCAATCCAGCTGGCATGTCCTCTCCAGATCAGGTAGCCAATGTCCCCTACTCTGATGTTCCACTCTTATGATGATTCAGTTGAGATAGGAAGCAAATAAGAGCAGACACAGAAGGAATTACATCTTGACTCTAGCTCATGATATCTACTCTCACACTCTTCTGGTTTGTCCACACAGGGTACTGCCTTCCTGTGTAAATCTCTAGGGTCTCATATTCAAATTATTTGAGCTAGACTCTGATTGGGTAGACCAGTCACTGTAGGATACACTGTAGGATGTTTTGGGGGGAGTAGAGCTTTCATACCAATTTATTTTATAGGCTGCTGGTCAGATACCCAAATTTGGCCAGGTATCAATCATTGTTTCAATCAGTTAGAATTAGGAAAATGGGGTCACGGCATAACAAATTGAGAATTAGAGACAAATCATAGGTGTGTCAAGGAATATTTTATTTTATTTTTTTTTGGTTGGTTCCCTGAATGGGAATCAAATCCAGGATGTGGCGGTGAGGGCACTGAAGTCTAGCCACTACACCACCAGGAAACCCTCCTGTGTCAAGTAATTTAATTGGTGGATACCTTATATGAATGCGCTAACATTCAAAAAATATAAACTAAATGTTTTGTCGTAAAGCAATGAATATTAAATTTAAATCCCTCTTTTGACAAGAATTATTGTAGATGCACAGGTCAGGCCAAAGTATATAGGAGAGTTCCTGCCACAGAAGAGCTATAAAATCGATTGATGGGGGAGTAAAAACTATCACCACAGACACAAGTAGAAAAAGCCCCACATAGTCAGTGTCTTTAATTTTTTCCTCAATTTAAACTAAAATACACAATCTAGTTCTTCACTTCTTGTAAGGTAATGATCAGAAATAAGACATCTTTTTTTTTTTTTTTTTTTTTGTAACACAGAAACTTAAACTTTTCTAAAAGCAATATTTTTTTCCCTTAATCATTTAAATTGTTATTCTAGCGACAGAATGGAAACTTAAAAACAAGTAGCTTTCATGGAAGAGAGGTGTCTGAGAGTCATCATAGGAAGCAGGAGGGTATTTAAGGAAAGGGGACTGAGAAGAGATTGAATGAAAGAAAAGAAAACGCGGGTGGGGGGAGGCGTCGGTGATAAAAATAGAAAGCAAGATAATCCCAGAGAGCAGCGTGCACAGTTCTGCTGCAGTCAGTACCACTCTGGTCAAGTCACCATCCTCTGCTCTAGGCTTAGTTTCTCCAGGCCTGAGGCTGCTTCTGGGTAAAACAGTATGTTAAGCTTGTTGGGCCCCTCTCTGTGCCTGTTACTGGCTGTGGGCCTAAGAAAGGGAAGACTTCTGGCTTCTGGGCTGAGGCTGCTGTTCTTTCTGTTTCCAGCTCCATGGAAATTCTATGGGACAAGCTATAGATAAAAGATGTGGGGGAGGAGTGGGAAGGTCTCCAGTGATGAGTGAGGAGGTAGGGTGGCTTGATTTTTAAGTTCCCTGATACTTGTTACTTATGCATTTGCTGCTTCTAGAGAAACTGAATAAGGAAAACAAGTCATACATAGAATGCCTGTGCAAATAACCAGCCAACAGTCTACTACCCGCATGCGGTTCTGGTCCAGGTTCAGCGCTGGAAAAAGCGAGGGGTCTATGTACACTGATATGACCCAAACCCAGTAAATTTTAGATCGAGAAAAGCCCGGGAACTCGCCTAGCTAGCAATGGCATGGGTCTGAGGGAGTGTGAACTTGCATCGTGAGAACATGGGGGAGGCCTGAAGCTGGGCCCATTGCAGAGTGAGTATAGTCATTTGAGGGTAGTTCTATCCTGACGTGGCTGTCCTTCAGATGGGACAGTTGAGGCCAGGCACCAAATCGGTAGCTTGGGACTAGAATCTGCTTAATGGGTATGAACCCCAAGTTGTCCTAGAAGTCAAGGAAACAATGAAAAGACCCATGAAACTAAAAACCAAATGGTGTAGCTGTCCAAAAGTGGAATTTTAGTTTGGCTCAGCGTGTCGGTCAGCTCAGGAGAGTGGGAATGGTGGGCAAGACACATTGCAGGTGTTGGTATCCCCAGGGTACAGAGGCTGCCAGTCACCGAACCAGCCGTGAAACTGCTCTCTCTGGAGCACGAAGGGGTTAGAGAACGGTGGCTTTCTGCCTGAAGCGACGTTTTATTTTCTTCTGTTTCTATGGCAAGTCTGGACTGTGGACGAGCACCGTGGGGCCCGGGACAACACGGCGAGTCCCTGCAGCGGCTCGGTACTCCGCGGGCCAGCTGTCCCGGGCCTCGGCTTCAATCTGTGGCCTCGGGTGAGCCCTTTAAATCCAGCTTCCCCCGCCCACACGAGCACGCTCTCGCCCCCTGACAGGTGTTTTCCCAACTCCTGAGGCCGACGATTTTGGGGAGTGGCTGAGCCAATAAGATTTTCCTTCGGGGGAGGGAGCGAGGGAAAAGGCGTGGCCAGTGGGTCAGGGCGGGGGCGGGGCTTGCGCGGCGGAGCAGAGCCAGCCTGGTTGCAGGGAGGGTTGTTTTATCCGCCCCCCTCCACCTTTTTTTTTTTTTCCCCCCCTTTTCCCCGCCCGGAGTCGTATTAATTTCTCTGTGGGGCTGCAGCTGGAGACCGCGGGGCGTTGGAAATGACGCTCGGAGCTTTAATGACCGCAGCCGCCGGACAAGTGTGAGGAAAGCTGACAGCAGAAACGACTGACGGATCGCGGGGAGCCGCCAGCTTCCCCCCTCCCTGCTTCCCAGTTTGGACTGGAGGTGCAAGGCAACTAAAAGGGGAGCCGAGCAGAGCCCGGCTGGGGCGCGAGGCCGGAAACCTACCGCCTCTTGGCAATCAACTTTTTTTGGAAACCTTTTCCCTCTTCCTTTTGATTGTTGCCCAACAGTGAGAAAGACAGAAAGTGCGGCGGGAACGAGGGAGAGCGAAGGCGCCCACGGGGAAAGCTGCCCAGTCCGGCCGGGAGCTCCGCGCTCACGCACTCGAGCTCCCTCTTCCACGCGCCAGAGCGGACCCAGGCGCGCACTCGCCCCCGCCTGCAGCCCCCGGCCCCGCGGTCGCGGACTCGGTCACCCGCGCTCGGAGCCCGTGCACCGCGCGCGACGCGCCCGTCCCCCCTCGCGCCCCCACGCGCGCCTGGGCTGAGGGAGCTTCTCTGTGTGCCCGAAAGGGGATATGCCATTTGGACATGTAATTGTCAGCACGGGATCTGAGACTTGCAAAAAATGAAGCTGGCGACGGGATTGTGCATCTGGGTGAGCCTTCTGGTGGCGGCGGGGACCGTCCAGCCCAGCGCTTCTCAGTCAGGTGGGTCGCGCGCGGCTCCTTCCCGCGGCGCTCCAGGTGTCGAACCTGCTGCGGCCGGCTTAGCTGCGTCGGTGCCTCCTTCGCCCCTTTGCCCAACCTGAGACCCCCTGGCTCCCTGGAGAGGAGGGACCGCTCCCTCGAGGTCTCCTCCTCGGTCCGGCGGTTGGCCCTCATGCGGTCCGCAAACTTGCCCTCTGTGTGTGCATGTGCTTTTATTAATCGTGAAACATCACGCCGCACCCCTACCCCCTTTTCCCGAGTGACGACGGATCGCGCCTGTCGTGCGGGACGTGGGAGACCAGCATCCTGAGTTGGAGGAGACGCTCCTCCGCGTCCGGGCCCTCGATGGAAGAAGCCTGTGAGGAGCGCGCACCGCCGGGGCTGCGGGGGGACCGGGGTCCCGGCGGGGGGCGGGGGGACTAGGGAGCTCCGAGAACAGGCTGTGCACCCGTGCGTGCTGGCGGGGGTCACTGCGCCCCCAGTCGCCCGCGTGTGGCCAGGTCAGCCTTGACTTGAGCCCAGCCTGAGCGGCCGGAGCGGCGGGCGGGCCCGCCCAGGCCCGGGGGCCCGGAACTCGGGGCCTCTGCGGCCGGCGTCCCGGAGCTCTCGCCCCGTGGACGTAAGGGTAGCCTGTCTGCCTGCCTGACCTCTTCAATAAAATGAAATAAAATAAATAAAGATTGACACACTTGCGTCAGGAGTCCGGCCTTCCCGTCGGTGTGTGTTTGGCTTCAGGAGGAG
The DNA here is from genome assembly GCA_004026885.1 of Lyroderma lyra. NCBI lineage: Eukaryota > Metazoa > Chordata > Mammalia > Chiroptera > Megadermatidae > Lyroderma > Lyroderma lyra. The sequence continues at coordinate 101,697 of PVJL010002781.1, forward strand.
TTGTTCCTGTAGTTCAACTTGCTCTTGGCCGGAGTCCCTCCAACTTGTGTTTACCGCCCGGCGCAGCCGCCCCGCCAGCCCTGGGTACGAACTGACGGAGCCCGAGCCGGGCGCGGCTGGGCAGGGTGCGCGGCCAGCGCTGGCTGCAGAGCTGGAGCCCCAGGGACCTGGGCAGGGAGGCTAAGTGACCCCCGAGAAGGCGGGCGGCGGGGCTCGCGACAGGCACCTGCAGTGCGAGCGGGCGCAAAGTTTCTGACACTTGAGTTTCCTGGGGATGAACGTGGGACGAGGAAGGACGGAAGAAAACGGGTGTGTGACGCGGCCCAGGGAGACCTTTTGGAGAGCCGGAGAGCTATCCGGAACCTTCCGGGGCTGCTCCCGGGAGCGTGGGAGGCTCCTGGAGGAGAGAAAGCCCCCGGGAGTGGCCGGAGGCCCCGGGGGGCGTCTTTCTGACCTCACTGAGGAAACGGCGCGCCGTCGCCCCCCGCTCCGCCCCTGCCGCCCCTCCTGCACAGTAAATAACAAGTCACAGTCGCAGAGCCTTTCTAAATGACCTTCGAATGGCACCGTGAGCGGCGTGTGTCCGGTCGTTTGCACCCTCCCGAGTGCTCTGAGATTCCTCCTGCATTCCGGGTCCCGCCCGCACCCCGCTCCGGACCGGCACCAACGCGGACGAGAATTCCCTGCGGGCTCTCAGACACCCGCCTTCTCACCCCCCTGCCCACGCCGCGTCCTTTCCTGTCTCCTCTCAGTGGCTTCATTATGCACATGGACCCATTCACAAGCACTCGCGACCGACACGTAGGCTTAGCCGAGCGGCATTTCTCGGAGGCGACCTGCTGAGGGCTGCGGGGTTCGGCCTCAGCCGCGGGGGGACCCAGCTCCGAGTCCGCAGCAATTTGGTACGAACTGTGTGGCGGGGGTCGAGCGAGGCCGAAAAGCCCTTTTCAGAATTTCTGCGAGGAATGTCATCCAAATTAGTTCTGCAGCTGTCTTCCTTCTCGTCTCGGGCGACACCGCCTCGCCGGGCTCTTCTCGCCCCCCCCCCCCCCCGCGAATTGTCAGCCCCACAAGGGAGCCCATTTAGAACGCGAGGGTTAGCGCGCCATTGTTCCGTGGGGGACTCTGTACTTGCAATTCGGGGGGCACAAAGGGGAGCCTCACTTGTTCGAAACGCAAAGTGGTGTAGATGAAAGGGCCGCACGGACACGAGCGCTCGGGTGCATCCCTGCCGTAACTGCAACGCGCGTGCTAAGGTGCTCCACGGGGACCGCCAGCGCTCCCGGGGCCCCCTCTTTCCCAGCCTCACCCCAGCCTCACCCCGCGCACCTCGCAGGGAACGCTCAGCTGGGTTTCGGGTGCTGCTCTCCTAAAACCGAGTCGCCGCCGGGCCGGGGGCCGGGGGCGGTACGAGCGGCTGCGTGCTCCCCGGGAAGCACACCCTGCAGGCTCCCTACTCGCGGTTCGCAGCCAGGAGCAGTTTGGAGGAGTTTGTTTTGGTCCAAATGAGAAATTAAGTGCGGATAAGTAAACTAAGCTGCCAGAGGGCGACAAGATGTTGAGTGAATTGCTTTTAGATGAAACAAATTAAGGAAACGAGGGAAGACAATCTGCTTCTCGCATTATTAGACACGCTTGGAGTTCAGGGGAAAGTAGCATATTTTTGAAATGCTAATTTCTTAAGAAGCAGAAGGAATGCACCTTATTTACTGCTCTATGTGAACAGAATAAGAATATGGGGGGTGGTCTGCTCAGTGGTACAGATCTAAGATAGTTCTTAAAACAGTTGTAACAGAACAGGACCTGCTCTTATATTTTTCTTTTGCTTGGAAAAAAAATCAGCTTTAGAGAAGGCGATTGTTTTTAGTAATTCTGAAGGACTTTGCCTCATTTCCAGTGATTCTATGGAGAAATGTTATAGCCAAGGGCCCTTTATATGGCTATTACTGAGCCTTTCCCACCAAAAGACATAATTCCAAATTTTCTGTCTTCCTGGTATGATTGAAAAATAATCAGTGTCACTTTTGTATTAAAATAAAATGTAGGTCCTATTGAAGTGATAGTCTTACACACCTTAATAGATATGTGATAAACAAGTTCAGTTCCCACTTCTTATGTGCAGGTACCTTAGTCCTGATTTTCATTCATACATTTCCCTGCATATTTAGGATATATCTCCAAACTTAGTGGTGGTTTTTACATTTGAGGAGAAGGAGGTTGATAAAACTTAGTTAAAGGATGAAAAAGATGTTAAACATGTTTTTTAAAAGAAACCCTCTTCTCTACACGTGTTTACTGTAAGCACACCCATGGGCACACTGTTTATTTTTTTCCTTTTAATTTTGAAATTCTTAAAAATGTAAAAGGAGTCTCTTTAGAAGGTATTATTTTTTTCTTCAGAATGCTTTTAAATAAATGTATACCTATGAGTATAACTGCATGTTACTTGAAAATACTAGAATATGGACTATTCTGATAAAAATGAAAAGCCTCTGCTTATGCTATGATTTCTGTCTTGATTTTCTTCCCTTAAATGAAAATGCTTTTATTTATTTTAATCATGCATACATCTAAAACCAAATTTTGTTGAAAATCAAGGCACTTCCTGCTTTATATATTTTTTCATTTAGCCATTGGAAATCTGTCTTCATTAAGAAATTACATTAGAATATTTATCAGGGCATGCACTTCATAGAAAATTTACCTTTTTTTTTTTTTACTCTAACATGAACACAGTAAGTTTGCATTGGCTGAAGTTTAGAGTTTGCATTCATTTGAGGGAAAATCATATTTCCTCCTTAAAGCGGATTCAAATATTTAGTATTCATGAGCTTTCATCTCTTTGGTTCTTACACTGAAGTACTATTTATCATCTGTCTTATGCATTCACCCTTTCCATTACTATAGATACCTTTTCTACATCTTATTATTTATGGAGTTTACACATGTGAATATATATTTCCCCCTTCACCACTAAGTGTATTCTTTTTTTCCTGTGTCTTTCCCAGCAACCTGCCACTCTGCCACTCAGCCACTGCAGGAGTCCTCTGAGCCAGTTTTCATTCTTTCTCTCTGATAAATCTGATATGGCTGGTTGGCTGGACAATCCGTAAGCCATTCCATTGCTCAGATTTATTCCTGAACGAAAATAAAAAGGCATCGATCCAAGATCACTAGCACATCTCAAAAGCCCTGACTCCAAGGCCAAATCTTTCTGTAGAGAAGTCCCCTTTTCCCTTTCTCTCTCCCTCTTTCCCCACCTTGACCAAAGAAGGAAGGTTAGCTATGCCATTTAAAACACACTAGGGATGCAAGGAATTGGGTTCTTTCTAAATATCCTGTGAAGCTTGGTGATTAGAGTCGTCTTGAGATAAATGACTATGAAAGGTACACATTTTAGATAATAAATTGAATTAGGGTGCCTTAGACATTGCAGTTTTAAAGTGATGACATTTTCAATTATTAAGAAAATTTAACATATTAAAAATAGCAACCCATTTTTGCTTTGTTTTCCAGTGTTCTACCGCTGTGAGATAGCCATGTGTAATTTGTAAGTGCCTAAAACGTAAATGAAACAAATAACCATAAAAGCTGTTCTGTTACTTGCAAACTTGTTGGCCCTTGCTCTGTTTGATTTCACTTTTTTTGAGGGATACAGCTTTACAGAGATGTCAATATATACATTGAAATTAGCTTATACATGTTCAAGCCTAAAGCCATTCTGCACAAAATTGTCGAATATATTACACTGTTATCTTTTACAATGATTTATTGAGTACGTTGTGCAGGCTAGAATTTTCTCATATTGTAAACTTCTCTCCAGGTAATATTTTAGAAATATTCTACTATGTGGCATTTGACCACATGGAACTAAATTGCATCTTTTACCTAATGCTCATTTCCTAATTATTATACATATTGGGCAGTTGGAGTAAAAGCCTTATATTTCATGCGTTCTAATACAGCTATGGATTGGAGTTTACAGTTTATAATGACAAATAAGCCCTTATTACTATTTTTTTTAGTGAAAAGATCCTAAATCAATGTTTTCTGAAACTTTAGCTCTTCTGCATAATTTGAAGGAGATTTTAACTACCTGTTTTGTGGTTAAATGGGACACAGGACATAGCCAGGTGGTTTGAATCAGGATTTCTACATTGTAGGGCTAGTTCCTCTATTTTCTTCTTAATACCTTGAGCAACTCACTCCGTGTCTTTGTTACTTGGCACGTGTGCACTGGGGGGTGGGCGGCATGCATGTCGTATACTTCCATTTCTCCACTGTATGGCAGTTTTCTGAAAAATCCCTTTAGAGTTTTCTGTGGTATTGAGGTACATGCCACTGACAAATTAATTGATATATTTAAAACATGCACACATATTTTAATAAATAAAACGTAAACGTTCTAGCACACCACCTCTTTTACAAGAGTGCCTGTCTAAATGAAATAAAGAAGTTATTAACTCAAAAGCATTTGTATTTGAAAGCCTTTTCCCCAAAGTATTACTTTACAGAATTCTCTATGTTCTCTTTAGATTTCATTGTATATGACATGTTCTCTTTTTCTGAGTTGTTGATAATTCTAACATGTTTATTAAGAAAACTGACCTATGTTTTTCAATGCTTTAATCAAAGCTTTAAAACCATTTTCTTGGTTTTATATTTGACATTTGAACTAGTGCTTTCTGTTTGTACTGATTTTTCCAGAGGGAAGAAAACTGTCTGTTTTTACGACGAGGTAAAAATACGTGGATATTTTGGGGCCTAAAACAATTACGTGTAAGTGATTGCTCTGTAGGCCTGTTGCTTTGCACAACTCCAGGGGGCAGCAGCCACCTAGAATTTAATGGGAATGGTGCACGCCTGAGCTGTCCGCAGTGCAGGAGCAGCCCTGCTGTTGTGAGATGCTGCAGAATAAAGCTCTAGAATGTAAGGAGAATTCTGGCCAGACAAGCGTTTTCTATGTAATCTTGGGTTAGACTTCTTGGTATGTGTCTCAATTTCATCATTTCCATTAATGAGCTAAAAGTGATAGCTAAACATTGAACACTATTTTAAAGAAATGGTTTAGTTAGACAGGAAAAGGATGTTTAGACCTTTCAGAAAAAGAAATCCATTGGTTTTCAGTTATTTTTACAAGTGGGGTTGTTTTTATCAAGTGACTTCATGTGTGTAACCCTGGTATCTAAAACAGGTAAAAGGGGAAAGAGAGCTGTTTTCTCCAAAGCCGCTGTGAGAAGCCAGCTTTGTGCCCCTGGCTGTGGCGCTCCCCTACTTCCTCCCACTGTTGCCTCTGCTCTCCTGTGCTGGCACCGCGGGAATCTGGCACTACTTGGGAACCACTGGTTTAGTCCTGTCCTCTTGTTTTTAAGTGAGGAGACTGGAAGCACAGGGAAGTTAGGTGTGTAAGTTAGTTGGCAGCCCCTGACACCAGTATTGTTTTCATTAACATACATAAAAGTACTTGAAAAGCTGCAGACACTTATAAATAAATAAATAAATAAATAAATAAATAAATAAATAACAAGGTTATGTTGTTTTAAAAGAGAATTGCAAAATCAAAATTAAAACAAATGGATTGGAACCATAGGCCTCATTATCAGATGGTGAAGTTCTTTTCAAGGGGAAGGCTGTGGGATCCTATCATCCTTAATTTATATTTAGGAAGTAATCATTGATTGCATTTATAATTTACAGCACCGTAAGATTAAAGAGACAAAGCAACTTTGCTAAGACATCGTTGTATGAGGGGATCTGTTTAGTCGGCAGGGTCCATTCTGTACGTAGAATTTTGACCGTAAAAGTCAGGTAAGCGTTGCCCAGTCTAGTTTCTGTATGTAATAGCAGTTTCAAGGGTTTTGTGTGTGTGAGACTTTATAAAGATGACCAATATGTAGAGAATGGTTGTTTCCCCATTCTGTATTAAGCAATATGCATGCATAAATAAAATGAATCATAAAGGATGCACGGTGGGTTCCTCCACCACTTAGTTGGTGGGGATCCTTTACCGGCAACTCCATGGAAACACTTCAGGTTCGTCCATGCCAATACTTGGACCTGAGGTTATTTATGTTTTACACGGTCTTTGTTTGGTCCTTTTTTTTTTCAGGGCCCTACTAAGATCACAGTTGTATTTTTGCACAAGTGCATAAGCTAAGCTTTACATACTAAGACGGTATAAATTTATTTCTATGGCACATCTGCCTTCTAGTTGGCTTCTGCAAGATGCTGCCTCTGGGCAGAGTTTGCAATGTTGTTGACTTAACCTTAACACTCTGTGGTTGTCACTGACTTCCCTCAAGCATCAGAGCTTTTTCGGACATGAGCAGCATTCTCATGGGCCGTAGTGACAGAAGTTGAATGTGATACTTGTTTTGGCAGGAAAAGTCACTTCCTGTTAGGAATTTGAGATGAAGATGGGCCCCCATAAAACAGAAACATAGATAGCATAAAACTTCCTGTGCAACATCACCGAACCTCTCCCTTCAGAGGTAGAGGTAGGTCAGTATCATTATTGCCAATCACATTGTTTCCAGTATTGTAGGGATTACTGAAGCATACTAAATGCCAGTGTGAACATGGAAGATTCAGAGAGTTGAAGTGATTGGAATCAAGGCTGTATGAATGTGTCCATATATGTGTGTGTGTATATACATATAAATATATTATGTGTATATATATGTACACACACATATTTCATTTGGAACGTAGTATAAAGGTATTTAAAGAGAAAAAAATTAATTGTGCACTTAACACTTGTTTATTTTCCAAAAAGTTCAGGCTTGTAAATAAACAGTTTCACATACTATATTTTGGCTACTCTCTTGACTTTTACTTATATCTGCTTCCATATACATCTTATCTTGTATGGGTAAACATCCAGGTTTTAAGCTTTTAGGATCCAGATGGGGATTGCTTTCAAAAGATGCATGCACTGTTCTTCTGTGGTCTGCTGAGGATATCTCATGGGTGGATAGGACTGAGAAGATTGACAGCAAGTTCTCCAGGTTCTGTGACAGTTACAGCTTGAGTAATAAGTTGTGCAAGCTTGCATTTCAGGACGGGTCCCACCATTTGTGCAGGGGCATACCTAATTGAGGTAATTGATGATGGTGACTATTTTGCTTTAGGTGAACTGTCCTTTTACTAAAATCTTTCTTTGTCAATCATTTTCTAGTCTTTCCTGTAGGCTTAGGGATATGAATTTCTTACTGTAGGGACCTATATAAACAAAACAAAAATAAAACAGAACAGTATTTGTTTTAGACACACCCTTGCATTTTTAGGAGTTCCTTTTGTCTGGTCATTTTGTCCAGAATTAGAATAGTTAAACAAGTTTTTTGTTTTTTTCAAAGGAAAGTTGTTTGCATGGCTATTAAAACCTATTCCTTCACATTTTCATTGACCTCATCTAGTTCTTACAAATCTTGGAGCGAGATCCTTTTTACTGCTCCCTTTGCACAATGTACTCTCACTCCTAAGATTTTCCTCTTGTCACTGGCAGATGACCATTTCTAATACATTACTTTTATCATCCCAGTTTCTATGCAGAAGCCTTCAATAGATTCCCATTGTAAAGTTCAAAGCCTCCTAAAATAGTCGTTGGTTTACTTTTTGATCAAGTCTTAAGAGTTCTTTGGGTATATTCTAAGAACCAGGGGACCTCGTCAGTATTCCATGAATATGTCTTGCTTCTTGTCTTTGCCTTTGCTGACCCCTTTCCTTGGGTTCATGGCTCTCCTGGTGCCATTGCCTGTCCCAGCTGTTGAAACTTTTTAGTTCTACATTTAATTTTACCTCTTCATTACATCTTCCTTCACTAGGATGACCAGATGTCCCATTTTAAATGGGACAGAAAATGGTACTGTCCCTTTTCAAATGGTATGCATTTGAGCTAAGTTTAAGATGTCAGTAGGCTGGCCATATGTACCCTTTGAAATGGGACAGTACCATTGTTTTCTGTCCCATTTAAAATAGGACGTCTGGTCAGCCTATCCTTCACTGACTGCCCTAGACCAGTGGTTCCCAGCTCCTTTCCATTTGTGTACCCCTTTTAAACCCATTTCTATAAATTGTACTTGTTTATAAAACAGCTGTTTTTAAATACAGAAACTTTAGTTCAGTGCCTATCTTAATGTGAAATAGTGGAAATGAGGTTAATAGTTAAGAAAGAAAAGTTACTACACTAAAAGTACAAACCACAGATTTAATTATATAATATTTGTATGTTAAATGTTGATAATGATAATCAAGTATTTAAACATTACACGAAAAAACTACTTGAAAAGAATCACAATTAAAGACAACACACTTACTTTTACTCAGTCAGTAACTGAACTGATCTAACAATCTGGCTACAGGTATACTTGCCTGTTTGGGGAAGTTCTAGAAATGGCACAAGGATTGTTCTGAAACTGCTTAATGATTGGTAGAAGAGCAGTTTGGGGGAAGGGTTCATAGCCAAGCCCTCGCCAATCATCATTCTCTAATGTGATCTAATTCTGAAGTGTCTCCATTAATGGTGATTCAAACTTAACATTTATTGTTCCATAACTAACGTTTTGCATAATTTCACTTTACTTGTTTTGTTTTGTTTTTTTCGCCATTGCTGATTATTTTTCACATACCCAGCAACAGCCCAGAACATATCCCCTGGGGGTCTGTGTACCGCTTGTGAACTGATGCCCAGACTATAAATAATCCTTATTCATACCACTTACCTGCAGTTTAATCTCAAATCATACTATAGTTTTAACTTTTTAAGAGCAAGAGTTGTATCCCCTGCAGATATTAATGTGGTGCCACACACATACTAAACACTTCAAAAATATTTTTTAAATGGAAGAATAGCATACATTTACTGAAGCAATTTCAATTCACAGATGATTATTTGTAATTAAACTATATAGTGCACAAAGTAAGCTGTTCTAAAAACATAATTATAGAATTCTTAATAATAGATATCAGGCATGTTTACCTTGGGGATTTCTTTAGTTGCTTTCTCAAGCTTCCTAGGGTATTTCTTTCAGTGGAGTGTTTCCAAGAGTGTATCACTTGTCCCCATTCCCATTTTTAGAGCCTACCCATAATATGGTACAAAGTATTTCTGTTGGTTTTATTTTTGATGAGTTAAATATATATGAATGCCATTCGTAAATGTGTAAGTATTTTGTAGTCCACTATTTTTATGTGTCCATTACATTGCGATTTTTTTATCTCCCATTTTTAAATTTTTTAAAATTAAATTTATCGGGGGTAACATTGATTAATAACACCATATAAGTTTCAGGTGCATAGTGGTACCTCAGTACTCATTGTTAATTGGTTTTGGGGAGATACAGTGAGTACCAAAATAACGACGAGTACTGGGATAAAATTTTCATGTCAAAATGCATCGAGCACCAAATTCGAAGGGTTTCAAAGCAGGTACCTATGTATGACTGTACATCTTCACAAAACATCATCTGTGTGTGCCATTGTGTGCTCACTCCCAATCAGCTTAAGCAATAAGCATGTATTGACCCATCAATGTAGTTCACAACTGTGTTAGGAACTGAATAGGACATGTAAGAAACACAAGATGCCAACTTTTCCCTTTCGTTTAAAGGTAGATAGACAGGGCTAGAAAACAAAATACAAAATACACACACACACACACACACGTGTGTGTGTGTATAGATATATGTATGTGTGTATGTATATGTGTGTGTATGTATGTATGTGTATGTGTGTGTGTATATATATATTTTATATATATATAAAACTAGGTGATTTTCCAAACTCTTGGGAGGAGTATTTGCCTCCAGAGAAATGCTGATAGTATTTTATGAGATAAGAGTTCTGACAGAATGTTTTATTCCTGAATATGTATGATAATACAATTTTGTTATAACTGAGACTTCTCAGTATCTTAAAATAGACACCTAGACATTTGCTTACAATGTCACAGGACCCTGTAAAGGAAGCACTTGCAACATAACTGAACTGAGAGGTGCCTGGGATTCTCTGAGCTGCTCTTGTAGATGATTCACTCTGCATTCTGAAGATTAGCAAAATGATTAAATTCATAGTTTTTTATAGAGTCGGATTCTCCCAGTGAGAATGCTCTTCCAGACATTTCTTCACAGGTTACCAGATTGTGAGAAACTGTCTACCTTTTTAGGTCACTGTGGTGCCTTAATTGTACCTTAATTTATAATGGCCTGAAGAAGTTAATATAACTTTCAAACTGTCCTAACAGTCTACATAGGAATCTACTAATGGGAGAATTGGGCAGTGGGGACATTCAGAACTCATCTGAAATTCATTTAGAACTTTCCTGATCGTTTTTTCTTTATGAATACCTGAGAAGAAAGTTCGAGCCAGGGATTGCTATTCCTTCTTTGTAGATGAGGAAATGGAGATACAGAGCGATAGTATGTAAGGGTGGAGGCTGACTGGTCCATCCACTTGGCACAAGAGCCGAGAGCCAGCTGGCTCGCTGTCTGCTCCTCAGCCTCTTGCGTGCCTCTCATGAGCAAAGGATTCCTCTCCAAGTGATGGCTCCTCCACTCTCCCTACCCCACTGTGCCAGGGTGCTGAGCACACCAAATCCTGTTTCCACCTCCAGGTCAGCATCTCCTTCGGCTTGCCCTGTAGCCACTTGGCCAAGAGATCTATCATTTAAGGAGCCCTCTGTTAGGTTACTCGGAATTTCTCCTCCTCCCCTGTATTCTCCAGAGTTATCCCTCTGTTCTGTGTATGTAAATGAAGCAATCACATAAGCCCCCCCACCCCCCGCCCTTTCTTTGTTTTTGGAAAAACTTTAGAGATATATCTAAGTTTTTGAGACATGCATTTACATAATTTGGGGAACCTTTTTAAAAGCAATACAGAAATAGAAATACAAATTATGTGCAGAGCCTTGGGAGGCACTGATGCAAGAGAGGGACCCTGAAGTAGAAGTCTTTTTTTCTTTTTTTAAACTTTATGGTAACTGTGCCTATGTGTGAAAATTATACATTTAGGATGTAATATTATTGCCTGGTACTGTGAATTTTGGGTGTCATTATGTAACTTTTAATTGCTTTTTCTACTACATGCAGTTAATATCCACTGTTAATATAGAAGAATGCATAGTTGAGAGGAAAAAATATCATATGCAGTTAATTCACATTGTAAAACACTTCAGTATACCTTTGGATGAAATAATGTACTATATGAAGATAATTTTCAGAGTATTTTCTCTCTAAATGTGAACATGCCTACTCCATGTAGGAGTATATCTATTTTTCTTGACATCATATTTTTAAAAATGGGTGACATAATACTGTCTCTTATGCAGTTCTATAGTTTATAATGATTGGGTGTGATTTAAAGGAATCTTGCTAATTTGGGTATATAAAGCTGTATTACTAAGACCCTACCTCTTGAAATATAACTCATTTAATTTTTGATTATTTATCACAGATAAAAATCTATCCTTGACTTATACTCTCTGGCTAAGTTAAATGTGACCATTTTAATTACAATAAACATTATTACTATCTGTAAATGAAACAGTTCATCTAAATTAACATCAGTACTCAGATAGCTCATATATTTATTAGTGTTTTAACTAATATATTCACACACTTAAGTAATAATAAAGGGATGTGTATATCAAGTCATACTTTTACTATGTAAAAATATCAACTAAACAGTTAATAATATTTCCCAGTTGTTTTAACGTCAAATTTAGCAGCCCTATTGTCCCTGGTGATATATCAAAACCTCAAAAAGTATACTTGGAATTAATGGAAACTGAAGCAATTGGTATTCAGATATAATTCTTTAGTGACCTTTTTCTTTTCATGTTTTTAAAGTACAGGATGAAATTCGAAAGTATAGAAAGCTTTGAGATGAATTGAAATAGACAAAACATTTAATGCAACTGTTAGTGAAAGGGACATTCATTATTTTTTCTACTTACTATATTGCTCGAGGCCAGAATTAGCACACCATGAGCCAGTGAAAGAGATAAGACAAATAGAATGGCACGTAGCTAATTTTGTTTAGCAAATTTAGATCTGATGCGTGCTATTTCACTCCTGCAAACTGACTCAGTCACTCTTTGGAAGGTACAGATGAAGTTTGTCTCCCACCGTTTAACAGCTTTCACTCAATATTTATAGGCTAGATAAAAATAAATTTCTGTAAGTACCATATTTCTCACTGGCAGGATGAGTACTGTGAAGGTAGATTTATTAATGAGGAAAAAGAAAGGAAAAACAACAGCATTTCAATTATTCCCAATCTGCAAAAAATAAAATATGTCAAAACATCACAAATATCTTTATTTCAAGGACATAGATAGTGAGCATTTGGTATTCAAAAATTTTTTACTACTTGTGAGTAAATCAGAAGTCCTGTTATTTTATGGTAATTTCGTGATTGGAATCTGGTATAAGGTTAGATTTATGTTCTAGAATGAGTCATTCGTTTGCTGTATAAGCCAACAGGGTGGGATCCACTAAAATGATCAGGAACTGGCTATAAAGCAAAGCAAACAAACCAAAAATACAGACTTTGGTTTTTGTAAAAATGTGCCATCATTCAAGGGAAATTTTAGAGAAATTTCTAAATGAGGCTAATTTGTGTGAAAAACAATGGTCACAGAACATGTAACACTTGATAGAAATGTGATTTTAGAAAAAGCCAGAAAGGTGTACAATAATATCCATATTTGAGAATATCTCAAGAAGTATTCCTAAAAAGTGTTTTCTAGCATAGTGAATTGTAAGGTCTCTAAAAAGTTACAGCATTATTTATATATCTGTGAGAGTTTTGTCATGGCTTAAGACTACATTCTCCATCCTCAAGCTCCCTATAGAGAATAATTCTCATATTCATGAATTGTTCATCTCATCATCTCATCTTATTGCCAATGGTTATTTCAAGGTTAATTTTTACAGACAGCTTCTCCTTGATTAAAGTCTGTAGTAATTGTATATGTGCTGATATAGCACATGAAGGTTTTAAACCAAAGGCATCTTTGATTTTATACCAAGTCAAGATCAAACGCTTTTCAATGCTTCCTACTCAAATATATGAAAAAATAACTTCAATGTTTATTTTTTATTTCTATTAAGAATATGGAGACTTCTGTTTGCCATTTTCAAAATCCTGTAAACTGTGTATATGAGCAACAAAGTATTTTCTATACCAGGACTAACATTCCTCTACTTCTTAAAATTTTACTGATTGTTGAAATATTGAAATACATTCTTCTCTGATTGGCTTCCCCAGATGCCCCCCTGGAACTCCTTCCTCAGACTTTCACAGGAGAAACAACTAAAGAATTAATACCTGCACAGTAGTGGACCTTCAGACCTCTGCTTTGGCAGATGTTGTGATCCATTCTGATGTACCTTTGCCAGTCTGAAGAAGGCATGTTTCTCAATTTTATAATAGGTGATTTTTTTATTTGACTTGAGGTTTGAGAAGAAATAGCTTAAAAATGATAGACAGAATGTCAGCTCTACAGATTGAATTATTCTGGGAGAAAATTCACACGAGTAAGGCAGGGCAAAGGACTTAAATAAGGCGGATGCCAGGACATTTTCTGCAAGTGGGTGTGGACTGGTGTGTCATATGTGTCTATTAACTGGGCTGCTGACAAATCCCAATTTGATTTGTGATTGCCATAATATGTGTGGTAATAACTGTGTTACATGCTTATCTTATTAATCAGAATGAAGAGTTTCCTGGCAAGGTGTCAGCGGTCCCACATGTGTGTATTAAGTCACTTAAGACGTGGGGCTATCCCTTGAGGGCACCACACATATGCTTTCCATTTTGACGGATAAGGAGAAGAAAATGTCAATCAAAAATTCTGTTTTATGCAATTAAAAATATAATATTGTGATAGAAACTATGAATATCAGCATAATCATGTAACTCTTGCTAACTTAGATTTGGACATGTTTATTTATTTGTTTATTCAGTTTTGCCAAGAAAATGATATTATAACAGAGTAATGGAGGACCATTTCATTTGAAGAATGATTAAGGAAAGGAGGAGTTGCCAAGAATGAAATAGAGGAGGCTTGGGAAGAGGACATGATGACTGTCTTCAAAGTTGAAGGGCTGTTATATACAAGAGGGATTAGCACTGTGCTGTGTAGCCTTGGAGAACAGAAACATTAACAGCTGTTTGAAATGGTAAGGCATCAGATTTCGGTTGAGCACCATCAAGGAGTTTCTCACAGTAAGAGCTTTCCAAAGATGGACTGGTCTGTCCAGCGAGGTAATGAGTTTCTTCATGTGTGGAGTGGTGGGCTCTGATCTAACCTCTCCTGTGATGATAAGGAATGAACGAGGCAGCTGAACAACAACTGGTCGGAGATGTTGGGGATGGGTATTGGGATCCATAACTTGTGAGGGCCCTTTTGACCCTGAGAGTCTGTTACAAGCACACCATGCCCAAATACCCTCTCCTGGGCTCCAGGAAAACAAGACGCAATGGAATGCGAACCCCATGTCTCTGGCTGGGATTCCCACCCTAGTGCTTTTCACCATCATACCTTCTCTGCACAGATCAGAGGATTTAAAGACTGTTTTGCTTAAATATAAAATATTTTGTTATTATTTTTTTCTGAACAGTCTTTATATTAGACATTCATACTTCTCATCCAATGTACTATCACAAATAAATCATTCTCCATTTAAAAAACCAGACACCATAAAATAAAGTATATAAGCTTTTAAAAATAGTTCATTGTTCTCCTGGGTTATCTCAGCGGGTATATATAAGACTGGGTCTGACTCAGTCGGAGGGAGAAATATACAAGCAGGTGGGGGCACAGAGCAGGAAATTAGACATCAAGGCCTCCAGGTGTGAGTGGAAGGTAAACTGTTGAGAAATAGCAAGAAAGAAGTGCTTTTCCAAAGGGACCGAAAACCAAAAGGAGACCAAAAGATGAAGGCACATTATGTATGCCTCACGTCATTACTAATGAAGTTGCTCTTTGTTAGTTAGCTTTGGAAATATTTTACTTCAAGGCCTTTGACATTTCAATCTCTTTTAGATACATACTGTAAGATGCACCAAATATGGTGTTTCAATTTTTTCTTTTGTGGCCAATTCTTTTAACATTATTTTAGGTTCTCCTAATACGAAAAAGTACATTTCTGTCATATATACTTTCTGCCTTGAGTCTTTCTGATTTACCACCTCTCCTCACTGTCTTTAGGCTATACCCGTTTTAATGCCTCCTGTACCCCCAAGCACGATGACTGTGCTGGTACGTTCATGCATTACCTCCAGTGTTCTTTAAACCTGAATGGTAGGTGATAATCACTACGTTTTATAGATAAAAAAGTTAGACTCAGAATTACATGATTGGTCAAGATCACAGAGCCACTTCTCATCAGAGTCAATATTCTAATAATCCACTTGGCTGTTCTGGGGTGTACTTAAACTTAGATATCTGTCTTTAAGGTGACACTGAGTAAAGACAACCCACTCAGCTAAATGGTCTTTCTCATCTCAAGCTTCTATCTACTCTTGGTCCTCTTCGTTCCTTTTTTGTCTGTTTCTGGATACTTTCTTCTGTGTCACTTCTGTATAGATTATTCTGAGCCCTTTGTCCGTAGCTCCAGACTTCCTGTTGCCACTGTCCTCTGAGTATCTTTACTTGGACACACATACATACCACAGTGTCTTCAACTCAGTCTGCTCAGCATCTTACTTTTCTCTTTTTACAGTTTAATGTGCTTTTCTGATCTTAGTTGGTATACATTTCTATCAAAATGCAAATTAACTCTTCATTTGGTAAAAAGCCAAGAAATCATAATATCTAACATTTAGTAAATGCCTACTGTATCAGGAAGTGTGTCAGATACACTGAGGTACAATATCTTACGTAATCTTCACAAGTTATTTCTCTGATTTACCAATCTGGAAACTTTCAAGGATGCTATGAAGGCACAGAAACAGAAACTTAGATCAAATGGCTTAGCAAGTGGCGCACACCTATGCAGGTGGCGGATCACTGATGCTCAGACTCCTAACCATTAATTTCACATGGTCCATATATCGGTATTTTATATTTGAAAATAAACTAAAACCCCTAAGAAGGATATTGACAATACAGGTTAGTTTATTAACTATTTTAGGCCATTAACGATTTTTTAATTTGATGTCCATAATAATCAATAACCAGATGTATTTGTTAATATGCCAAACTTAGAAACAGGATCAAGAATATTAATAATAAATGCTAATTTTATATTGTCACATTAAAATTTCAGTTCACTTATAATACTTCAAATAGAATAACCAGTTTAGTCACTTTTTAAAATTGATAATAATAAGTAAAATACTGCAGCATTGAAGCAGAGGTTAAATAGAGAGACTTAAGAAATTAAATAGCCCAAGTTTGAATCTCAACCAGGTAAAGATGGGTTAATTACTTAATCTTTTTAAGATTCAATTTTCTCATCTAAAATGGAGATGTAATACTAAGAATTTCATAGTTGTGAGGATTAAATAAATGCTCAATAAATGTCAATTATAGTATGTATACTATAGTATTATTAGATGTATGATAGCTAAGGCAGTTAAAAGCAAAAAAAAAAAAACCCAAAATAAATTTAAAGTTACAAAATTTAAATGTGAAGACACCATGGACTTTCTTTTTCTCATACTTCGAATTTAAGTCTGTATTTTGTGTTTATAAACAGATGATGTAATATTGGTTT
Source organism: Lyroderma lyra (assembly GCA_004026885.1). Lineage (NCBI taxonomy): Eukaryota > Metazoa > Chordata > Mammalia > Chiroptera > Megadermatidae > Lyroderma > Lyroderma lyra. The sequence goes on from PVJL010002781.1 coordinate 118,418, forward strand.
GTAGAATCATCGTCTATTTGGTCTAGTGTGAGTATTGTGAGTAGGCTATTTAGGAAAGAATTTGGCTCTCTCTGAGGGTTAGTTTTCTCAAATCATTTTTCCTTCATACTCTGTTTTTATAGTTTGGGTACTAATAAAAAGAGCTTTTAGAGACAGTTTTGTTCCAAAGAATTATGTTTACCTGGCAAACTTAAAATCCTCTGTCCTTTTATCTTATTGTTTTTTTAAAGCGCCTTCAAGAGACAATGGTTTTTAATCAAATTCATGAGATAAGTTTTTATGTTGTATTTTATAGGCATTTAAACTTTTCAAGAGTGGGCACAACTAATATAATGTATGACTGAATATATTTTTTGGAAAAAAAATTTTCTGCGTCCTAGAGCAGAATCTTGAAGATCTGTGTACAAATACTGAACCGATTTTGCCAAAAAACCTTACATGCTTAGAAACAGTATTACTAATGGGTAGTTTTTTTCTCTTGGAAGTTAACTGCTCACTTTCTTGCAACAGCCTCAAATGTCCTACAGTGAGTGAGTAAAATTAAGGAAATAATCTAACTCATCTGGAAACTTCCAAGGATGCTATGAATTGCCTATTTTGACAAATAAAACGAACAAATATTTTTTAGGCTGTTATCTTTAGACTGAGAGGTAGAAATTTCGTTCACAAGTTCCATGACATGTCCTTCATTATCTTATTTTGCTGACAGTTGGTGCTTCAGAATAATATGGGCAATGGGGATGTGTGATTAGGTTTCTATCAGAATTTCTGAGGAAAACCACAAAGTATACTCTTGAAATAAAGACCATTTAATGTCGCAGTTGAATGACTAAAATTTTTAGATGTGAGGACTATTAGCCTAACAAAATAATTATCACATGCCAACACCTTCTTGAATTTTAAAAGTATTTTTTAAATACAGGTGTTGACTTTGCAATCAAGATTTCATGAAGTTTCAACTATACTTTTTCCTTATATGTAAACCAGTAAATAAGAATATTAAACCATAATCCAAGTTCATGGAATTGATTTTCCTCCATCCATTTTGTTATTATTTATCATTAATATGAAATTTTCCTTAACCTCTGGTTGATAACAGATTTTGAGGACAGAAGGGTTAACCTGCATATTAGAATACAGACATTTAAAAATATATTTATCTAATTAAGATGTCCTGATGTACCTTAAAGATGCCATGAGCAGGTTAGACTTCATGAACACATTCTATAACTGACAATAGTTGTTACTATGGTAACCTTTAACCAGGTCCTTGGTGGTGTCGTTTGAATTTGTCCTGTTCCACAGTGAGGGTGGTGAGGTAATGGAAATGAGAGTAAGTAACATTCGGGACTTGGGTTTAGAGAAAGACAGTATGCTCAGTTTATGAGAGAAGCAGTGGTATTGAGTAGGGTACATTAGACTGCTGGAGATGAAATGACCACCCCTAACTTTCAGGCGGTCTCCCCTTCCTTTACCTCACTCCAGGATGGCTTTTGTTTTAGAGCCTGTTGTTCTGCACCCCTGAGGGGTTCTAATTGCATCCATGAATCAGGAACCAACTCATTGTTTTATTACGAGGCAGTTTTCATCTTTACTGCTAGTCAATACCCTACTTAAAAATCAGTGTAGAGAGTGCCTTTCCATTAGAGAAGAGCAGTCAATTTTTGTTGTTTTGGGTGCTAATTTTGACTTTAAAATACTATGGTATTTGTTAGTTTCCCTGTTTCTATGAATTAAGACCCTGCCCCAACCCTTACCACCAAAAATCAAAGCAAGTTTCCTCATTTCTACTTGTGCATTTGGAGGAGATTGCCATGATTCTAATTGTGTCACTCATTTCATTCAGTATTGATTTGATACATAGTCTTAATCTGTGTGTAGCACTTAGGATTTTTAACTTTTATTTTGTTTTATTTCAGATCATTTTGCACCTTTATGAAGTTTTTGCAAATGTGCTAAAGTGGATTGTTTGTGGAAATATCTGCCTGAAATGAATATGGCTTAAAAGCAGAAAATTATTGATTTTTAAAATGAATTACTTCCCTCTGATTTTAGTGAGGCCAATTTCCAATAGCCATTTTATCTATCCTTTATCATTTCTTGCAGTAGCTTTAATATCACCAAGGTCACTGTCACTATCAATATATTCCTGAAAAAGAAGATGATGATTTGCAATTTTTCTAAAAAGAGAGTTGGGAAGTTGTATGTATTTGATCAAATATTGGTATGTCTATATTATATAAAACTGAAAAATCATAATTTAAATCATAATTCTTATGTTTATCATAATGGTAAGATTTCAAATTATTCCCATTAAGTAGAAATTATGGAACTTAAAGAAAAAAAACAGCAACGAATGACCTATACTACATTCTGTTGTTAAGAAGGATAGGAAGCTTTTCTAGAAAAGCTTGAGAAATAAAGTTCAGATGAGCTGTTTAAGTTTTATAGATGTTTCATTCTCGACTAGAAGTCAAGTGCATATGATTCCAGGACCGCGCAGGAATGGTGGCAGTGGTAGTCCCAGAGAACTATTTCAGAGGAGGTTAGAAACAGCTGTCCCTTTTGACTGTGATCCCTATTTGGAATAGTCCCAGGACTTGTGAAAGAAATCTTTTCTAGGATTATTGCCTGACATGCAACTATTCATATCCTGAGACCTCACCTTCACCCCCCAGCCACCCCCAGCCTCCTCCCTGCTGGCCTTGCTCCTGTAGGAATTAGTGGCTGGGCTGGCAGATACTGCCTCAGTGTAGCAGCAATTCCTTTCTGCCCGTTCTCCCTCCTACTCCTGTGTTTCAGCTATGAACAAGTTCATTTAACAGCTTGAGCTCTCAATTCTCTAAATGATTTAGAAATTATGAAGTAAAAGCAGACTGCCAAAGTTATCTTTAACAACAAGGATCAAAATTATACCTAGCAGGGCCTAAAGTGCCAAAAATGGTTTAGCTTTACACAAGCATTGTGATTCTTAGTGGTTTCATGCATCACTGCAGTTCTTTTAGAGTATTTTGTTATGCTCTGTAGTTTTTACAAGTATGCAAATGTTGATTTATTTAATAGCCCTAACACTACTAGGTGTCCAGTTATTTTCTGAGATTTTTAGGTGGGTCTTGAGAAATTCTGAGATGAAATTATATAATTTGTAATGAATTCATGAAAAAAACATGCATTCGTGAGTATAATTTGCATTATGGAGGAAAAATGAATTGGTGTCTTATCTATGGTTGAAATCAGAGACAATTAGAATTACATCTTCTAAGACTGTTTTTCTAGGGATGAACTCTCTCTGTCCCTGGAAAAGTGCAAACTCAGATGTATTTATCTACAAAATAAATTCTTTATCAATTAACTTATTAGTGTATTAGACTGATGTATGGTCAAAGTAGGTCTGTGATATTGTCACCAGAGACTATACATTAAATGTGTAATGTGCGTATCTCATAACTGAGAACAATTAAAACTATATAGATATTTTCAATTAGTGATATACTGATGTTTTCTGAATTTTGGTCTTTTTGGAATAGCATCTTTTACAGGTTGAAAATCGAAACAGCTTCACAATGTAAGATTGTGTTATGTTTTCTTTACTACAGTGTGCAGTGTTTAAATTCTTATAATAACAGGGTTGCTCAGTTCTCCAGCAGGAGGCCCCTCAAAGCAAGATGATGCCTCTCGCTTGACAGATTTCTGTATAAATAAATAACACTCTGCACATTCCTTTCAAATACCTGAGTAAGTGAGATAATGCTATATAACTTTTTTATTTTAAAAAAATAGCTGTATTATGTCAGTGACCTGTAATAAATAGCACTGCAAGGAGAAGTGACAGCCTCATTCACCTTGCACCCATGCAGAAATAACTGAGCTCTATTTCCATGGCTGGAGAGAGAAGAAGAAAGAAGAGAATGGAAGAAAAGAACCATGCTTGGATTTCAGTCTCTCTCATGCTAACAAGGGGGAGTTTACAACTGACTATTTTTATTACACTGAATTGACCACTCAACCCCTTGTGTTCCAAGCACAAGGATGGTCATTGATAATAATGGTGTGGTGGATATCTAGTAAACCACCTTTTCCCACTTCCTTGAATTCTATGTTTTTTTTGATTAACTTTTCATCACTAGGCAAAATATTGTACTGAAACATTTTTATTGATTGAACATAATGATGCCGTAATTACAAAATATAGTTTTTGGGCAAGGATGGCAATATATGTTTAAAGCTTTTCTCAGTGAAGACACAACAGTGCCATCTTCACGTTGTCCTCGACTCTCCCTAAAAAATTCCATTAATTATAAACATTGAAAGGTTTCATAAAGGACAAATAAACCATATGCTAAAGAACACACTAAAACTAAGACCTTTAAATTCTTTCTCAATGACAATTTTAAAAGATTTGTTAATTTTGAATTGTCAATTGTGATTCACCACCATTGTTATTCAAAGACTTTCAACAGATGTTATAATTTGCAGTGATTGTGGGCCTGAAATTAAAGCCTTGCTCAGACTGATCTCACATTGAAATTTATGGAAGTCATGCAAACATACTTGAATGGGATTCAGTCCATTGTACTTATTTATACATTCTGCCTAGCCATTCATTTGTTTAGCACCTAACAGGCGTTGAGCAGTGGTGGGATCAGACAGCTTGATGTACAAAGGCCAAGGATATTTGGCCCTGGTCCCACAATTAGATTTTTTCAATTTATATAGAAAGTCAGGACTATAGGATTTAATATGTTTGCCACCACAAAAGATTACCAGTAACACCAATACTTGAGATACAGAACTTCTGGGTAATTTTATAAATAAACACATAAATTCAGTACAGTCTATTGAGGTTGCAGATTAGTTATTACCATATTAATACATTTTAATGTTTGCTCTGTTTCTAACACATCTGAGACTTGGAATTCTTTGTAGGAATGATTTTTTTCCATTTATTTTATGGAAAATAAATTTTAGACTCAGAAGAATTATTTGCCTAGGAATAGGCAGCCAATCAGTGAAAAAGACTGGAACTCCTGTTGTCTGACATTTTTCTATTACCTCAGCAACTATTCCATACAATTGGAAGACAAATAGATCACTAGACAACTCTTATTCTACATTATCTTTTGGAAATTTAAAATATAACTTTTATATTATTGTTAAAATAATATATATATTCAGAAAAATTAATATATGCAAATTGAGAAAAATAACATTTGTGCTTGTACCACTTAGGAACTAATGCTTTACAAAAATAAATTGTGTATGATGGTAGGCGCCTTTGCATATGAAAGTGATTGTATCTGTGTGTCTGTGTGTGTCTATGGTCATTTTTACAAAAATGGTATTTTCTGTTTTGTTTCAAACCATGTTTTGTATTTATTTTATACTGTGTACATAGTTTTGTATCTGGAATACTTATTCATACCAACATATTTAGTGGCGCACATTTCTTTATTATTTGCAAATAATCAAAATAATATTCAAAAACATTTTGTGGTCTCAGGTGAAGACACTGATGACAGCCTAAGAAAGGCAAAGTGAAAAGATGCTTGGTTTCTCCATGACATGTTTGAGTTTCTGAACCAATCCTGGAATACCTCTACCACTGGACCTTCTATAATGAAGGAATTAAATCCCTTATCTTTTAAGCCACTTTTTAAGCCAATTTATTTTAACTGACATAAGCCCTAAATGTTTGAATGCAGTACCCTGACTTAGTCATTCAGCTATGTAAGTAGTGATTCATTAAAATATTTTCACACTTTAAATTAACTCTCTCTTTGCGGCTACTAGGAAGAAAAAGGTAAATGTGGAGGAAAAAAATTAGGCATCTGTTAGTGTTAGAGAATTCAGATCTGGAAGAGATGTGAGAATGGAGACAAAAGGCCAAAGGGTAAGTTGCTTAGAGGTATAAGGAACACAGTTATGAATTCCAAACCTCTGTTGTACATATAATAGCATAATTTCATCATTTTAAATTAGTCCAAATTGTATAGTTACAGGAGATGTAATTAAAGTATATGGCTCCTTTTTGCATATCTTTAAGTGTCCATTATTCCCCGAACACAATACTTAAATTTTACACAAGTTATTTGATTCTCATGAAGGCTGTGTGGTTAGGTTAGAAGGTCTTTTTCTTCCCACAAGTTTTGCCTTTGGAAGCTTAGTATAGAATATTTGTCAGCTTTCAGCAAAAGGGCATGCTGTTTGCCGAAGGCCTAAAATGGTTTGAGAAGAGGCAAAAAGCAAGTTAAAACTGAAATGGCATCTTTATTCTATATACGTTTAAGTCAAACTTGTTCACGTGTTTTCAGGTAGAAGTGTGTAATTTGGAGAAAGATTAGCTGTTTTCTTCCCATTTTAAAGTATCTTTTTATTGAGCCATGCCATACATAAGAAACTGGACTAATTATTGACACAAGTTATTCCATTACATTTTTGGAGTAATATTTTCTTAGTATTTTGTTATGATTTATTTGGTTATAAATCAAATAGTCATGAAAGTAATAAAGTCATTTAACACTCCTGGTGATTCGTGTATATTTAGAAAATAATTTTATTTCAATCTCCTATTAATTAATGGGCATTTGAACTACTATGATTAATGACTATTAGCTTCTTCCAGATATGATTTTTCCTGATAGACATTTTACTGGTGGAATGTGAATGAGATGTTCATGTTAGTAAATGTCCCACTTAAAATGTTGAAGGTTGAAGTATGATTTTAGGCTTTTCAATCAGATAAGCATAATTTACAAAATGTGCATTGCCCTGCCATTTTACATATTGACAATTAAGTTGTACTATTAGTTAAGAAATTTTTATTTTAAGGTATTTTATGGTCTTATAATTAATTTTATTCCTACTGTGCCATATGTTGTATTCGTTTGTTTCTCCAGTAACTTTTTAAATATATTAAGAAATGGTATCATTGATTATGAAAAACCCTTTAACCAATCCCATTTATGACTTAGGACCTTGAGATGTGAGTTGATAAGGTCACAGAGATCTTAGTCTATAAAATGTTTTAAAATGCTTGAGCTATCTATACATTTTTCTCCTTTCTTCTGTACCCGTCAATCCAGTTTATTACTTCTGTAGTTTATATAAACATGTAGACTTCTGTACACTTCAGTTTTATTTATATTACACGATAATGTATTGGAAGTTACCCAAATTTATTGTTGAATTAAACTATTAGGTAGGAGTAGTTTTATAATCATCTTACCTATAGGTGAACGGTTGTGCTTTTGCGTCATGTCTAATATATAGTTAAGTGTTATGTAAGTGACTACAGTTGACCCTTGAACAATGAGGAGGTTAGGGACACCAGTTCCCTCCCCCGTCCCTGTGCAGTTCAAAATCTGCATATAATTTTTGACTCCCCAAAACCTTACTTACAGGCATCCATGGGAATTGGTTCAATCCCCTTGTCTAAAATGAGGTAGAACAATGCATATAGTTGTCCCTCTGCATCCACAAATCAAAAATACTGTTTCCATCCATGATTGGTTGGAAAAAATCAGTATATAAGTTGATCTGTGCAGCTCAAACCCTGTTGTTCAAGGGTCACGTGTAAGTAAATATGTTTTGAGAGCAAATTGAAGTAGAGTTGTGGCATGTCTTTTCGGATGTAAAATGTTTCTAATACTACGTGGGATTAATGTTACATTTTAATTTTTACATTACGTTTTTAATGTTTCTGGAAGTGCATGCTATATGCTGAAATTTGATGATAAATTCTTGGGGTAGTTCATTGTTAACTGCTTGGTAATTAAGTATTACAAGTAGTATAAACATCCCAAGTTTAATAAACTATTTCATTAGGATCAGATAAGCTCTAATGAAAGTAAAATTGATATGCATGTAACAACTTCTAACTCACCTGAAAATCAGTTTGTAGTATCAGTAACAATAGTTGTTTTTACTGCTGTTTTTGAAATATACTATATGTCAGTCTTTGTGACAGATGCTTTGCATAAAATATTTCACTAGAATCTGGAAATCATCTGCAAGATAGGAATTTTCATCCACATGTTAGCAATGAGGAAATGAGGACCTTTAGAGAACAGTAATTTCCCTAGGCTAACATAGCTAGTGAACACTGGAGGCAATATTTAAATTCATGTTTGTTTGACTCCAGAGCTATGTCTCAAGTTGATAGTCCATATTAAGAATCTGTAACATAAACTTATTTTAAATAAATTATTTACAAGCAATTCTAATGGTGATAATTTATGATGGACCACAGACCACTTACAATATTTTTATAAAAAAATTAAAGAAGCATGTTAACATTACTAATCTCTTGGATGCTAGACTGACAAAGATATTGGAATGTTGACTAGTAATAACATCAATACAGTTTGACCCTATTGCTTGCTATTAGTTAAGGCCTTACTATTATTTATATAAGAGAGCAATATTATGAATAGCACAGAGCAAATATCTGAGTCATAATAAAATTGAAATTGTAACAACATCTGATGAAATGGTATAGTAAACTTTTATATCTTATTCCTATACATTTTTATTCTATGTTTTTTTGTTTTGTTTTGGTAGCTGTTTGCTTGGACTCACTATGCTTGGGTAATAAAGTTTTCGAACAATTGTTTATTCATGGTCATTTCCAAAGACATTGGTGAAACTATGAGCAAAGTGTTATGTAGGCCATTTCCGGCATCTACTTTAGGGAATCATTCTGGAAAAAGAAACTTTAGGAAGGAGTTGAATTCAGATTTCAGTATGTGAAAAGGTATAATAAGAAATGATGCAAGGCCAAAGGATATTAGAAAACAAATGTCACATTAATTCCGAGACTAAGTTTTTCAGAGGTTCTTGGCAGACTCCAGAGTGTAGAAGCAGTTGATTATTGGACTTGGCAAACAACGAAGAAGAAATTTGAAGATGCAATAAAAGCAATACTAGAAAAATTTCAGAAATATTCTCATCTTTTAAATCTCAAAAAAATGCTCGAGGGAAGACTGCATAATTGCCATTGTGAACTTTAAGAGCCTTTTAGAAAGACTACCAAAGAAAACGTTCTAGAATGATGAAATTAGGACCACCCACTATGATTGCTATGTCTGAGCTCTGACAATGAAGTTTGCAAACTTATAATGGAAAAAGTGCTACATACCTCATTGCTGACTATCACTATGGTCACCTTAAAAGTACTCCCCTTAGGAAGCAAGGCACCAATGCCAGTGCCTAGTCCAGTATTCAAAGCAATTTTGAAAGTCTCTTTCTGGAATGGCCATCAGAGCTGTTGTCATAGGACCCTTGATAACTTGAATGTCATCAAGATGTTTTCCTTTCAATATTTCCTTTATCTTCGGGTAAAGAAAAAAGTCATTGGGGGCCAGATCAGGTGAGTAGGGAGGGTGCTCCAATACAGTTATTTGTGTGCTGGCTAAGACTCCCTCACAGACAGGGCCCTGTGAGCGGGTGCGTTGTCGTGATGCAAGAGCCCTGAGTTGTTGGTGAAAAGTTCAGATAGTTTTTGTCTTTTTCACACAGCCTTTCAGCACTTCCAAATAGTAAACTTGGTTGAGTGTTTATGTCCAGTTGGTACAAATTCATAATGAACAATTCCTCTGATATCAAAAAGGTTAGCAACATAGTTTTTACTCTTGATTTGGACTGATGGAACTTTTTTGATTGTGGAGAATTGGCTGACTTCCATTGTACAATTTTGATGCTTTGTTTCAGGGTCATAGCGGTACACCCATGTTTCATCACCAGTGATAATATGGCCCAAAATATGGCCTAAAATGTCTTGGAAAACTTTGACTCTCTTTTGCTTTTGTTCATCGGTGATCTCCTTTGGGACCATTTTTGCACACACCTTTCTCATGCCAAGATTTTCAGTTAAGATTTTCCTGTTTCTCTATAGGTGTTTACTTGGTCTGCTATACTTCTCACAGTAAGCTGATGATTTTGATGCACTGTTCGATGAATTTTGCAATGTTTTTGTCAGTTCTGTTAATTACTGCCCACCCTGACCTGTCTTCATCAGTGACACTTTCTCTCCCCTGCCATTTTCTTTGTGGCATTTTCCCTATAAACTTGGACTAACATGTCCCCGATTTCACTTCTACTCTTGCCAGGTTTAACAAGAAATTCAATGTTTGTTCATTGCTCTAATCCAAGCTCTGATATTCTCATGATGGCACACAAAAACAAACAACAATAATAAAGACCACTCAGCAAGACACCACCACACATTGACACGAACTCAGCTGTGAGACACAGATATACTAAGATTATGACCCCTTACCGAGTTGCTTATACAGTGCTGCCAACTAAGTCCACAGTGGCAATTTTGCAAACTTAATTGTCAGATCTCCTATATTTTGAAAATACATATTTATATGCTCCTGGATTTCATACACCATTTAAGAGATTAAATTTATGGAGGCCTTTGGGTTCTCTAATAGCATTCCAGCTGTCTATGTTAACTCTGTGATCATTTGATTAAGTATAGAAAGAACATTATGCCTTTAAATATAATAGTCTAGTTTCTTTTAATTATTTTCCAGCTTTATTGACATATAATTGACATATAACATTGTGTGAATTTAAGGTGTACAAATACAATTTGATATATGCTTATACTATGAAATTAACTTCTAACTCTTTTAAAGAGCTTTGAATTTGAGAAGTCAAAATTAAAATAAAATTTTCTCTGGAGTAATTGTGAACCCTAAATTATGACACAGTGCATATGCCCTTAAGTAAATTATATTTTATAGTTTGTCCTTATATACTAACTGGTCTGTTTGATACCATTAAAGTTAACCAAATGTGATTTCTATGTAATAGTAATGATATATGTGGGATTTGGTTTTACCTTGTTTACATGCTAATAAGTATTATAGTAGCCTGCTACTGTGTCATAGGTGGTATCAGAGGAAATGAGACTCTTGGGTCAGAAACAAATGACTTTATTACTCATGTCACATTATTTTTATTATTATTAGTCTATTATATCTCAGTGTATCTTTTTGTACTATCTTAATGCTTGCTCTGGAGATTAAACAATATTTTTCTCAGGTAATTCCAATGCATATTATCTATAAATTTATTTTAAGAAATCATAACCTAGATGGCTGAAATATCTTTATTAATGATTCCTTTGAGTTAAGGAATTAGTACTCCAAGGGGCCAATAAAAATAGAGCGATGTTTCTTGAAAGTGGGGATATACCCCCCCACACACACACATTTATGACAGTATCTGCCTATCACTTATATGGACCATCTCCACAACTCTGAGGACCCTGTAGTGTCCTGTGATGGGATTAAGATTTGGGGTAGTTGCAGAAGTAGTCTCTAGTTAGTCAGGGAGGAGCATGAAAATAGTCAATACTTGAAAAAAAAAAAAAGAGTATAAAAAGGGAATTGCATTAGCAGGTAGTCTCTATGTGGTCTACTGCTAACCATGGCACATCTACTCCTTAGGCTAATTTTGGAACTAATGTTCAGTAGATGGAAGTTTTTAAGGAGCCTACATGCACATAGATACTTAGCAACTCGTTTTATTTTCCACAGGCAGTGAATTTCCCTTCCAGTCTTTCCCTTTACACCTGTTTAATGCATGAAATCCCTCAGGACCTACCTTTGGCCATACCTGGCAAAACTCAGGACCTTCCAAAATTCAAAAATATCTGTTTTAAGTACCACAGGGCAAAGTGCTTTTTGGCTGTTCCTCTAAAGGTCACACAATACTTTGTGTTTTCTACATGACACAGCATGACAAAACAAAGTATTTATCTTTTGTACTTGTCAGCCTTGTTACATCGACTGCAAATGATGCAATGCTTCTTAATATTCTGTTGTGTTTTTCCCTTGGGGGCTTGTACTGATTTCTTTAAAGAATTGTGTTCATCAAATAAATGATTCATTTATTATCCCTGACACCTGAATTTGCTAAAAACTGTATCTAGACATCACTTCAAAAGTGCATTTAGATACTATTTGCGTTTGAAGTGATGAAAATGCAGTCCATTTGGACTTTGTCTTCAAGTTAACCAGTTTAACTTATCATCTGTGTTTCCCAGTGAAAGAGGTCCTACTACCACTGAATGTTGGTAGTATGTCAGGAGAAAGATTAGACTGTCAGGAAAATAAATTTTAACTTTTCATAGATAGATTTTTATTAAAAACTAGTCAAAAACGTATTTTCATTTGGTAACTATGAGATGATATAACTTAGGGTAATACAAGCTGATAGAATATAAAAATGCTTATATTATAGTGGTTTAACCATATAAGATTTATTATACTTTGCATAACAGTTCAGTGCAGGCATTTCTGGTTGAACTGCTGCTTAGGGTTCTACAATCTACATGTGGTTCTCAGTGTACCATAGTGGATGTCTGCAACCAGATGAGGGAAAATAGAATGGAAGGTTGCATGTAGTATACGTTGCTGTGAACTAAGTCTGAAAGTGGCATACACTGTTTTTGTTGTTGTTGTTGTTGTTGTTGGTTCCCTGAGCGGAAAGCAAACCCAGGTGGCAGCGGTGAGAGCGCCGAAATCTAGCCACTAGACCACCAGGGAACCCCCCAGCATACAGTGTTTTTGCTCTCCATCTCTTTGCTAGACTTTAATTCATTGACATGTCCAACTCCAAGGGAAGTATGTTCATGCTGTGTGTTTAGGAGTGGGTTTGGTAAGCAGCCAGCAGTATCTTCTGTATGAAACTAAAGTGGGGGAGATTATATGGTATAGTGGAGAGGGATTTATATTTGGGGTCAAGTCGCCCTTAAGGTAAAAATATAGCTCAGCCATTTATAAGCTATGTAAGCCTTAGCAAATTAGTATTAAGCTTCTATTTGTCAGAATATCCTAAATTACAGAATAGGAAAACCACACCTATGTACCAGGACTCTTATGAAGATTAAAGTGCCCAGTACAATGCAGTGAAAATTATAAATACTTGAAAATGATAGTTTTTATTTTTAATGCTATTTGTTCTATGATCATCCATAATAAATATGATTTCAGTTGGCATTAGCTTGGTTCAATACAAAAGTCACTTTTTTCAGAGGGATTATTTAATGTATGATAAGCCATAGCTGTTCAGAAAATTGTGTATTTTAGCAGCTGTCCAAAGCAAAGGAAGACAAATATTTATTCAGCGGACCTAAATTCGGGCTCAGATGTGACACAAGCTCCACATATACTTGGTTTTCTTTCCAGGCAGCAGGTGCTAATTTTTATTTTAACTGAATAAATTTGCTTCATGGTTGAATTTGTTAAGGAAACAACTTACAAAGTTTTAAAGTAGTGAAATACATAAAAATTATATATATGTGTGTGTGTGTGTATATACATATATATGTGTGTGTGTGTGTATACATATATATGTGTGTGTGTGTGTATACATATATATGTGTGTGTGTGTATACATATATGTGTGTGTGTGTGTATACATATATATGTTATATATATATATATATATATATATATATATATATATATACTGTCCAGAAAAAAAAATCTAGTCATTGTCATATAATGAGAATAGTTATATGTCCAGAAAGTATCCAGCCATAAAATAGATGCATTTATGGCCAGGATTTTTTCTAGACAGCCCCTCGAATATATACAGGAGATGCCAAAAAATGTATACACATTTTCAGAGACATTATCTATGTATTACTTTTCAAAATTAAATTGAATTATGGTAGCGATGTGTAGTATGATAATCATTCAAAGATGGCATTGATCAAATGAATGCTAGTGTCACCATGCAACAGGCAGGACAGTCAAAGAAAATGGCAGATGCATGGTTGTCCTTCAGAATGCAAGACCATTTTGAAATGGTATTTGAAATTTGAGAACTTTGTTTGAGTTTCCCCCATGTTGTCCTGACTTAATACCCCGTCTTCTACCTATGGGAGACCTTAAAGGATGTGGTGTGCCATAGAAAACTGGCTACACTGGTGGTACTTTGGGAAGAAATTGAAATGGCATGCACAATGACACAAGTGGACACTTTGGTCAGTGTTGCTCAAGCAGTAGTTTGCCATAGAAAAGTATCTGGATGCTGATGGTAACCACTTTGAGCACCTCTTGTAATTGCAGAAGTCAAACATGACTTGTATTTATCTTCTGTTGTTGGTATATATTGAGTAATACAATTTTAATTGTTTTTTTCCTTTCTTAGAATGTGTATACATTTTTGGTACCCTCTGTGTGTATGTATACACACACACACACACACACACACACACACACGTACACATGATAGGGAGTCCCTCTCTCTATATATATGGCAGTCCAAAATCCTGAAGATATCTTCTGTGATTGTCCAAGAGGTATGTGATTGGGAGTTGTTGTTTCTTTTTACTTTCATTGCAGTTCTGTGTTTCCCTGAATTTATTAGATAGCTGTTGAGCTAGTTTGACTTGTCAAGTGTCTGAAGTTGTTTCTGCATATTCACATACTGAGACTTTCCGTGGATGGGGTTTGACCTTGTCTAGAGCATCATCACTCTACATTCACACTCAGTTGTTCATTTCACAAGGCCTACTTCAAGCCCGCAAAAAGACAAAACACACATCCTTAAGATGTCAAGGTAAGTCAACATGGAGGATTTGGAGAGGAATAGTCTTTTAGTGCTAGAATTGACTTTGACTGAAAAGGCAAATCTATTCATGCTGCTTTTGCCTACTTTGTGTCATAGTGTAACTGTGTATCTTTGTCCTCTCTAATGGAAGGTACCCCTACTGACATTTGCTGTGCACAAGTGTGTGTGCGAAGACGATATTGTAGCAGACTGCCCGCAAAGCACAAACTCAGGGTACCCCATAATGTCTGTTTATGTTCTTTTCAATGTCTGTTGATATTTATGAATTTCTCCCTCTATTCTCATTCATACAGAATTATTTCAGGAAGGACTCAGGCAATTCCTCAATTTATGCAGGTGTATTCTAAGGATTTTCTATTCCATTGGACAGTTTCTGTGATTCCAGGTTGCTATTTTTAAACTTACTTTCTTTTCCTCTTTTAATTATACCTCCCTGGAAAGTAAATTTGTAAATTTTGGAACTCTCAGATCTATGGATGGATTAAATATTTGTGTGTAATTTATTCTAGCTTCTGTTTCAACATTTGTGTTATTCATAGGAGAACAAATACTTTGTATAGCAAAGATAGGTAGAGCCCTTCTAAACAAGTCTGTGTTTTGTGACTAAAGTTCTTGCACCCACACACTGCAACCCTAGAACACATTGTCTTATTATTCCCTAGAAAGAAATCAGTGAGTCAACAAAATAAAAAAAATTAAATGTTGGGACCTTTTATAATACCCCTGTAGTAGTCATTTATATGTTAATATTTTACAATGACTCATTTAATAGACAGATGGTAGTTCATATTACAGTTTGAGAGTGGGGCATTTCCTTAGGCCAATGATTATCTACCCAGTTTTCAATTAGAAAAGACTGCCAATTATCCTGAGTGGTTTTTATTTTAATTACTGGGTGATTAGGACAGCTAGGTAACCAGCCTAGAGGAAGGAGAGCTAAACTGTGTCTGTGAATCCTTATTATGCAAACCCATAAAATAAAGAAAGGCCATTCAAAGAAACTTTCAGTGAAGTGGTAGGTAATTCACCTGAGGCGGTGCATATTCTTTTACTCATTTGATCAATAAAAAATGAGTTTAAAATGCTAAGCTGGCTGTTTATGAATTAGACATTGTGTCTGTAAGAAAAAATAAATTCAGAAGAAAGGGACCACATATTAGCAATTGATGTTCACCGTGTTTTTTATTTAACATGTTTTGATACGGTGTTATCTTATATGAGCAGTCAGGTATAGAGTGACATTTGCCCCCTGAAATATGAAGCGAAAAGATCGCGTGCATACATCTCTGGTGTTCTCTTCTTATCTGCATATTCAGCTTTTTTACCCAAGCTCCTTTTCTAGACCTGCAGTTATCCTCAGGATGTTTCCAATTTAGTGTCTCCTATCATGTTAACTTCAACAGATCTAAACCAATCATATTTTCTTTCAAAACAAGGATTTTTTCTCTAACTTCCGTGTTCTTGTCTGTGCCAAAGGAACCACTGTTGTAACATTCTTTCAGACATGAATGGTTGTAGGTATTGATTCCACAATAACATCTTCCTCTTTTCTTTTTATTCCTTTGTCAGTAACCCTTTGAAAAATGTCCTAGACCAGTATCCTTATCTCCATTTGGGCTGCTATTTCTATCCAGACTCTCTCAGGCTTACAGCTAAAGTACTGTGTAATAGCCTTTGCTGACCAAATACTCTCATTTCTCTAAATAATCTTTTGAATAACAAGCACAGAGTTTATACACAATTCCTCTCCTTGAAAAATATTTCCTTGATTATTACATCAAGTATTAAATGTATAAACTCTTCTGCCTCAGTTTCAAGGCCTTCAGTGATTTGATCTTACCTAACTCATAGGAAAAGAAGGATCAGTTAGGTGGTATCGAATTACTGGAAAAAGGCTGATTTAAATACTTTCTAATGTTATATTTCTCATGCATGTTAACTTCACTGACTCTCCAATTAGACTGTAGATTCCTCTTGGGAATCTACTATGACATTTAGCACAGTTTTAACATAGCCAACTAATAGGTGATTAATTGAACTGAACAATTTTGTCTTATTAATATCCTAGTAATTCAGGAGAGGAAGTTTTAATGTTATTGCTTTTATCTAGGCCAGTGGTTCTCAACCCCACTGAAAATTATAATCATATAGAGAGCTTTAAATAAAATACTACTATTGCCAGAGCTCTGCTCTGAGAGATTCTGATTTACTGATTTACTCAGATCCACTTAATCAGAATCTCCACATATTGGGCCTGGGAATATATTTTTGTAAAGGCCTGGGGATTGTGAGGCTTAGCTAGTTTAGAGACCCACAACCTTATATGCTTTTTCTTTCATATACCACTATGAATTAATTACTACTGCTAATTAAGGTCTCTCAAACTAAAGAGAAATGCTTTTTTGTAAGTAAAATGAGTAGGGCCATAAAGATTATGAAATAGATTTCTTATGGAACTCTCAAATACCCTGATGAATTTCCAGAAAGATCTAAGTATTAATGCATTATTATAAAATACTATACTTTGGGTGACTCCATAAATGAAAGAATATAATTAATCATAATTGCTTAGAATAAAGGCATAATCATAATGAAACTCCTGGCCCTCTGATGGAATATATATGTAAGGGAAAATAGTACAAGTTGATTGAAAATATTTGAACTATTTTTGCAAAAGGAATATATGTGAATTCTTTGAAGAGACATTTCAAGATTGTAAGGAAATTATTTTTCTGTATTCTATACTGGCTATAGTGTATTCTAATAGATTTTTTAGGATTTTTAATAGCTTCAATATAATATCACGGTAGTCAAGTTGGGAAATGTACATCACTGTATGACAATAATGAAGCAAGAAAAATTAAGCACCAATGTTTTTCTTAGTAAAATGGTACCTTCTTTGATTCTGGTATTTTCATTTGAAAGATGGGAGGTTCAAAAAGGTATATGTAGGAAGGTCAGGCAGGAGAAAGTCATAAAATCCTTACATTCATCAGAAATTCTAGTGTGTTGTGCACACACACAGACACACCCAAAATTATGAAGCCATTTGTTTCCCCATAGAATGGAAATGTAAATAATAATTGAGTGGGTGTAATATATTAGGCACAGACAGGCAATGGTTGGGACTGGAGACTACAAGTTCTATTTAAAGGGGATGATTGCACTATTGCCATTAACTGTGGTAGATTTATTGATTTTTTAAAAGTACATTTGGAAATACAAAATTTTTATGGAACCATACCCAACTTTAAAATATTTCCAATTTACTCAATTTTCATTATGCAGGGAAAATGCATGTTTTCTTGCTGAATTTGGTCACTGACCACCAATTTCCATTCTGCTATATTGTGCCTTTAGATAGTCATGGTATTGTGAAAATGACAAGAAGCTCTTTCTTATAAACTTCATAGATTGTACAGTCCCTCTTTGTTTTTTTTAGCCACTCGACAAATTTTTTTTCTAATAGTTTCCCATTAAATTGTGTTGGCATCACTTGAAAAACTAATTATTGTGAACTATAGTTCATCAAAACTTTGGGTTGAGAGGTGTCTCTATTCCATATATAGGGAAATGAGTGTCTACCAAGATCTGGTTTTCTGATACCTTTCCTAATCAGCAAAGGTAATATTTGCAAGTAGTGGTATGATCTACTCAAGACCCAAGAATGACTCATAAATTGATTGTTCTTGTGCATGCACGTGCACATGTGTGTGTACATGCATATGTGTGTGTAGACCATAATCTACATGATGTACATATTTTTGGATCAGGTGAACCAACAACCAAGTATATTTTGTCTTTTCCATTTTCAGACTTATCCTCTATTTCTCCTTTCTGTTCAGAAAATTTTCACCCATCCTAAAATGTTTAGACTGATATAACTCCATCAATTTTGTGCATAAGTATTTAACAATTTTCATATCCCTATCATAGGCATTGGAATCTCATGTTCCTAGACAACTGTATTTATAGACACATTAACTTTGTTACTATATTTTATAACTTTTAATCAAATCATATAACTATAAAAGTCAATTCTTTACTTGTTATTTTTAAGAAGCAATCAGCAAAATAAGAAAACGAGATCTGTGAAAATTAATAACCAATAAATATTAATACATATTACACTGTTACACTAGTTTTTCAAACCATTTGCTTAATAGGTAAAAATGGAATCCTAACTTTCTAATTAGGTACATGGGTGACATTCATCATATAATTTAAGGAATCTTGATTTTGTAGGAAAGTTAATATATTCTTGAGCTGATCTTCCCTGAAGGCTGTAATTACATGCCAGGGATAATTTTAGGCATCCATGGGACCTCACAAGTGCTGTCAGGTGAGGCAAAGCACATGATCAGTCAGGTAGCTTTCCACCACGGCTACGTATTTATTAACTTAAAAAGTTTAACTATATGCAGCACTTGGCAACATCTAGTAGTAGACCAGATGGGTTGAGACAGATACTGTTTCTTAAATTAGCTGCTAGTGGGGTTGAAAAATACCCCCTTAATTGGCTAATAAAATAGTAGGTTTACAATTTTAAGGCAATTTCTTCCTTTTTCCCTTAAGGAAGAATGGGTGCTAAAACTTATCAAAGTGGAACTACTCTGACACAATGAAGTGATTCCCATTCAAGAAACCTGGTTGCAAATTCTGAATCATGCAGCACAGGGAAAAAGCTTATGAGAGCAAGGGGTTTTTCTTAACGGTTCTTACTGAAAAACAATAGTTTCTTTTTGTTTATTTCAGAAGGTTTTAATGAGGAAAAAAAATAGGCTTGACAAACATAATGATGTTAAATAAGCATGAGAACAAGTACCTGAGGGAATTAGGATAATTGTTTTCCAAGGGCTAGATCTCCCTTGAAGGTAGCTTGACGTATCTGAAGAGCAGTCTGAAATACTTTATTTCCCACAGCCCTTTCCTACTTTAAATTTCTTTTAAAAAATTAATTTGATGTTTATTTAACTAACTTCAACATTCAACATAGAAGAAAAAAATACTTCAAGCTATGCAAGGAGAAATAATATAAATAATTTTATTAGTCACTGGATGGATTTATATTGTTTGAACCAACTTTTGAACACTTTAAAGATATATTCTGCTTGAATAATACCAACAGAAAAGCACATACTGTTATAGCTTAATAACCTGAACGTATTTCCTACTTGAGTTCTCCTAAAACATCCTGTACTGCATGAAAACATAAATCAAAAAAAGCTTGCTAGATTATTAAAATTCTGTAAGTTGAAATAGAATTTTTGAAGCCAGTTTTTTAAAGCTATATCAAAATAATCTCTCCAAAAGAGGAAAACGTGACTACACCGTATTACTCCCTACATTCAAGAAATATGGCTGTTCATTTGACAAGCTGAGATTTTGTCAAAAACTATGAGCAGGTAGAGATGTAATCTGTACATCTAAAATGTCATAGGAAAAAAAATATCATAGGCTGGCGAAAGGGGCTCTAAGCTGGGAGAGAGGAGACATCTTCTTTCCTGTAGTGACTGCACGACTCAAACTAGTACTTTGCTTCTAGGAATTTATCACGTTCTTATCTATAAAAACATGCTTTGGCTAAATGATGTCTAGCTTTTTTTCGATATCAACAATTTTTAAAGCTTTAATTCTCCACATTCTCTCTCTCCCTCTAACACACACACACACACACACATACACACTCATATATAAAACTGAAAAGTCATGTTTTTGTAATCTATCAAATGTGGAAATAAAAGGACAGCACTTTAGCCGATTTTTGTACTAAAATTTTGAAAATTTTGAAATAACAATTATTTCACTTTTCAATATTAATATAATCCTTTATTACCTACTAGCATTACTAAATTGTACCTTTTATTCTAATCCCATAACTAGAAAGAAATTTGTGTTAACTGTTTTTAACTTTATTGAGGAATAATTGCCTTATGTAATTATATATATTTAAAGTATACAATATAATTATTTGATGTACATATACATTGCAGAATCATCACAAGATCAAGATAATTAACACATCCACAACCCCACTTAGCTAACATAAACAACTGTTCGTGTGTGTGTGGTGAGAATGCTCAAGATCTGTTCTCAGCAAATTTCAAGTAGACAGTACTGTATTAACTGTAGTCACCATACTGTACATCACACCCTCAGAATGTACTTTTAGAACTGAAAATGTGTACCCTTTGACCTGTATCACTCTATTTTCCCTGTCTTCCAGCCCCTGGTAACCACCATTCTATTCTCTGTTTCTATAAAATCTGTTTGTTTGTTTGTTTTTAATGAAATACTGTATATAAGTGATACTTTATGGTATTTTTGTCTTACTTTTTCTGGCTGATTTCACTTAATGCCCTACAGATTTCTCCACATTGTCACAAATGGCAGGATTTTCTTCTCTTTACTGTGCCCTATGTTGGTATCACTGTACAAGCAACTCGGTAAGTTGTCATAACCTTGTCCCCCAAAATCTGACAATAACGTTTGGGAAATTGGCACCATGCACTTACATTGGCACCACTGTATGACACCTTACCAAGTTGTTTGTATAACGCTGCTAACGTAAGTGCATGGTGGCAAGTTAGCAAACTTAGTTGTCAGATTTTGGGGAATGATGACAGTTCTGATGGCCACTCCAGAAAAATAGTTCCAAAATTGTTTTGAAGGGTAGACTAGACACTGGCATCACTGCGTAGCTTCCCAAGGGGGAGTATTTCGAAGATGACCTTTGTGATATTCAGGAGTGAGATATGTAGCACTGTATCCAGGATAAGTTTGTGAAATTAATTGTCCAATCTCTTATGCATAGGTTTATGTTTGGGCTGTCTATACTATGCCACTGGTTTGTGTGCCTGTTTTTATGTCAGTACCACACTGTTTTGATTACTATAGCTTTGTAGTATAGTTTGCAATCAGTTAGTGCGATGCTTCAGCTTTGTTCTTCTTTCTCAAGATTGCTTTGGATATCCACAGTTTGTTGTTTTCTGTATATAGAATTTAGCATGTTTTTTTCCTATTTCTGTAAAAAAATGCCTTTGGAATTTTGGGGGGATTACATTAAATCTGTAGATCACTTTAGGTAGTATGGACGTCTTCACAATATTAATTCTTCTAACTCGTGAACAGGAGATATCTATTTATTTTTGTCTTCTTCACTCTTTCATCATATTTTTTTTTTTATAGTTTTCAGTATACAGGTCTTTCACCTTCTTGGTTAAATTTATTCCTAAGTATTTTATTTTTATTCAGTGCTATTGTAACTGTGATTGTTTCCTTCTGTTCTCTTTCAGACAGTTCATTGTTACTGTATAAAAATAAAACTGATTTCTTTATGTTGATTTTATATCCTGCAACTTTACTTAATTTGTTTATTAATTACAACAGATTTTTTTTTTTTGGTAGAGTCTTTAGGGTTTTGTAGAGATAAGATTATATTATCTGCAAATAATGACAATTTTACTTTTCCATTCCAATATGAATGCCTTTTATCTCTTTATCTTGCTCAGTTGCTCTAGCTAGAACTTCAAGTATTATGTTGAGTGAGAGTGGTGAGAGTGGGCATACTTATCTCATTCTTTATCTTAGAGGAAAAGCTTTTCATCTTTTACCATTGAGTATGATGGTAGCTGTGGGTTTGTTTGTATATGATGTTTATTATGTTGAGGTATGTTCCTTCAATGCCCAATTTATAGAGGGCTTTTTTTAAAATCATGAAATGTTGTATTTGTCAAATACTTTTTCCTCATCTATTTCAATGTTTATATGATTTTTATTTTTTATTTTATTAATGCTGTGTATCCCATTAATTGATTTCCATTTGTTGAATCATCCTTGCATCCCAGGGATAAGTCCCACTTGATCATGGTGAATGATTCTTTTAATGTGCTGCTGAATTCTGTTGGCTAACACTTGGTTCAACATTTTTTTGTTGACATTTATCAGGGCTATTGGTCTGTAATTTTCTTAAGAGTGTGCTTTTCTGGCTTTGGTATCAAGGTAATACAGGCCTTGTATATGAGTTTGGGAGTGTTTCCTTTTCTTTGATGTTTTGGAAGTCAGTGAGAAGGTTTGAAATTAATTCCCTTTTAAACATTTGGTAGAATTCATCAGAAATCATCTAGTCTTGGGCTTTTCTGTGGAGGGAGGTTTTTTTTACTATTGATTCAATCTTTTTAGTCATTATTAATTACTGTGTTCAGATTTTGTATTTCTTCTTGGTTCAGTTTTGGTACATTAGTATGTTTCTAGGATTATATCCACTTCTAGATTTTTCGATTTGTTGGCAAATAATTGTTCATAATAAAACTGGGCTTAGAACAGTGGCAGCACTTTCTGGCCATAATGGATCAGAATTCACATCTAGGAAGGGAGTGGGGTTCATAGCAATGGCAGTGTGGCCCTGGCAATGAGGGTTCAGAGCAAAGACCTGAGACCCAGGAGAGAGGCACAGAACAGTGGCAGCTCTGGTCCCAAATATGCTGAGATGCCATGGGGTTCCGATTTGTGACAGTGGGACACAGCAGGTACTGGGCCCCCTGAGGGCAAGCCCATCAGCAACCATAGCAACAGCTCCATCTCCAAGGAGTGAATGCACTGGAGGGACTCTAGGCAGCTCCATCAGCTGGGATCAGTATTGGTGAACATTGTGGAAGATCTCTGGCCAAAGGCTGCAAATGTCCACAGTGGTGAGTCTTAACTGAGATTTTCCTGCTTTCCTTTTCGCTGTGGGTTAAAATTGCTGTGAGGCTATCCCTCCTGGCTCTAAGATTCTCTGGACTAGAGAATGGGGTGACACAGCTAATAGTCTTCCTGTGCTTTTCTATATGGCCATATATTTTTGAGCTCCACATGTTATTTGCTGCTGCTTCATCGTGGTCCAAAGCTTTCCCTGTTATTTTCTTCAGTGTGTATTGTTTTTGTTGCTATTGTTGGGAAGAGGAGCTTTTGGGTCTCCTAGCCCCCCATCTTGCTGATGTCATCTTCCATGATTAATTTTCAATGTATGTTATTAGAAATCTGAAACTAGATTTTTGCTTTTTTAGATGGAAAGTTTTGTTCTTTTGGAAGCTTATAAATAAAAATTATTCTGTCATGTCACATCTGCATTAAATGCATTGTAAAGTTAATTAAGCAGTAGCTGGGCATCTCATAGGGATTAATGACTAACAGAAAGGAGTGGATGGCTCAAGGTACGGCCAAGGACCATTAACATCTGCTGCCATTAATTCCCAGAAAAGGCCCAGCATCAAAGTCATTATTGCTATTACAAACTGAAAATGGAAACGAAATATAAGTGTGTGATTTTTTTTTTTTTAAGAGTGATGCAGTTTTAATTGATGTGTACAAGGCATTCATGGAGAACTTGATTTTTGCACTTTAGCCAATCACATTGCTGCTGTCATCACTCACGGTTCCATCTGGGTTATAATTAAGAAGTAACAGTTGTAGACCTGGGGATTAATGAATAGCTGGGCGGAGTTAATTGCCTAACTTATAGTTTCAGGCCATTAACCTCAGTTGGTCACTAATCTCTAGGAATTTATTTTAACTGAGGTCATTTTTTTGTGGTAAGAAGAAAAATGCATTCAATTATTTTAATATTAATCCTACTGCATTTTTATTTTTTTGAAACATATCCAATAATGGTAGGTATCTGTGGACTCTTTATGTATGTCCATTTCAAAGTTACCTCTTTTTGAATGTAAGTACTCAATGAATGGACTAAGTACCTATGATACTTGGGATCGAACTTATTGGATGAGCTTGCTGATTTTATTCTTATTGAAGTAATCTATTTTTTACCCTGGCTCAACCTGCAGAAAAGATTGCCTTTACTATTAGCAGTCATCTATGAATAATATTTTTATCCAATACATATATATTGGTTATATCGGTCATCTCCTTTGTGATATATACATTCTAAATAAATTTTTTCCTTGTGTTTCTCTTAATGGTATATTATGTTATACTAATAATACCAATTCCTTAGTTTTGTTAATGTGTGACTAATTTCTGTTTTACTTGAAAGGCCAAAAATTAAAAGGTTTTTTTCAGTCTGAAAAGGACTAAATTTCTAAGATTGCTATTTAAAATCCCATTTTGTAATGAAAATATTGCTTAAAGAAATTAAAAGGCATAGAGGTAAAAAAAATCATTTTAATTTAATGGATGTCAACACAAAATTTGTTAGTGTCACGACAGAAGGAAGTATATTGAAAAGATTTTAGTGAATTCTAATGCTAATGGTTGACTGGCTTCAGAGAAAATAAAATTTAATGTTGTAATGTTAAATTTGCTATGAAATCTGAATCATGTATCTGAAAATTATTGCCAGGTAACCTAAGTATGACTGATATTGAGAATGTTTATAGTATAAGTGAAATAATTGATATATTTATAAAATTTTAGAACTATATAGATGATGTCAACAAAATTTACCATGTCATAATAATTAATGTGTTTAGAACAGCAGTTCTCAACCTGTGGGTCACGACCCCTTTGGGGGTCGAATGACTCTTTCACAGGGGTCGCCTAAGACCATTGGAAAACACATATCAGATATTTACATTATGATTCATAACGTAGCAACATTACAGTTATGATGAAGTAGCAATGAAAATAATTTTATGGGGGTCACCACAACATGAGGAACTGTATTGAAGGGTCACAGCATTAGGAAGGTTGAGAACCACTGGTTTAGAAGTTTCAGATGTTATATTTCTTAATAAAAAAGTACTTGACGAAATGATCATTATTTTCAAATAAGGTAATATTTTTATACTTGCCCATTTCTCTGCATTAAATGTTAATAAACAAAATTTGAATATGTATCATAAGATGCTTTTATTAGTGAAAGGCACTAAGGAAAATAGTGTGTGGTCTGTGTGTGTGTGTGTGTGTGTGTGTGTGTGTGTAAGCATACAAAGACGTTTTAAAAAGTGGCCTTTAATGAAGAATTAAAGCCATTTTATACATAAATTGTAATTCCTTTGTTGTTGAGTTATTTAAATATTTACTTTGGTTTCTTTTTTATTTTTACAAGTGTAGTTAGCCCAGATTTCAAGAAACATGAATCAAATAATCAGAATCTATTTAACACCATAAATTCATTAAGAGCATTTAACACTGAAATTAAATTTTAAGAAAGTGAGCAAACTTCTTAGTACCAAAATAATAGTTCAATAATTGTATTGTAACTAGCTTTTTTTAGTATCTATTATAATAAATGACTACTCTTCAGAATTAAAAAATAATTGTCACTCTACTTGATACAACCGTTTGTTTCTTTATTTTTATTCTATGTTGTACAATTTATAATGTAGATTTGTATGCATACACCCCTTTGTAATAAAAAGCAAAGTTGTTCTATTCTAGTAAATGATTGCCTCAAACCTGAGAAATTAAATAACTTATATAAAGTTGTAAAATTAATAACTGGAGCAGTAAGCCTGAAGCACCTTTAACCTATACCTGAATTTTACAGATGGAACATAATAGATTTGATCATGTGGTAATTTTAAATGTATGTTAGTTATATTAGGATACCTGTTTTTATTTTGTTCATGGATTAGCATTTTTGCACATAAAGACGTAGCCATACTATTTCAATTACATTTCAATCAGTATTTACTTATAAAATCAGTTCTAATAGTAAAATTAGGTTGTTAATTTTTTTTCTGGCAGTGCAATTGATACTAGGATGTATGGAATTTAATTTCTCATGGAGTTTTAAAATTATTATTTTAAAATTTGTTTTAATTTAGTGACTGCAACGAAATTAATGTTACAGTAGATTCTCAAAAATTCAAATGCAGTTATTTTTACTGTTATCAAGTTTTATTTTGAAAATTTACTATTTATGATCTAATATATGGCTCTTTAGATATCCCCAATTCAGTGAAGATATAGATAACCTTGTATAAGTACACTTTATTCAACTTTGTAACCAGTTTTTAATTTTATCTTGATAAATATCATTTTTCTAGAGCTTTGTATTTGTTTTTATAAGATCTATTTTTTGATGACACAAAATATACATTATCTTTGTGCCCTACTAATGAACCTCCAACATATGTCTGTTTTGTCTCCAATTACAGGAGCTGCCAAAATTGATACTTTTTTTTAAGGTAGTGCTTCAAGAATCTGCTTGAAAATGTCTTTCTATGCAACATTTATATACAACAGAGAATGTCTGTCCTTATGACAGGGAAAGTATTCAGGAATACTGTGAAATGGAGACGGGGGTTAGGGAATTTATACAATCCAGATTTTCGGTGTTCTTCGGAAGGTCAATAGATTTGAATGTTTCTATTGCTAGGATGACAAAAGTATTGCATCTAAAGTTTAGAAGATATTATAGCAACTAAACAATGAGTTTGCCAAAAATAATAGATTCTGTGTAGGATAAATAAATAACTTTCTAGAATATGATTTTAAAAGTAGAAAATTCTAGATGGTGAATCAATAAAAGCCAGTAATCTACTTTTACATATACTCTTCAGAGCAAGCTTGGCTAACTTGGGGCCTGTGGACTGTATGCAGCCCAGGACACCTTTGAAACTTTTGTAAAACACTACAAAAGTTATAAACAAACCTTTTTTTTTTTTTTTTTTTTTTTTTAGCTCATCTGCTATAGTTAGTGTTAGTGTATTTTATGTGTGGCCTAAGGCAATTCTTCTTCCAGTGTAGCCCAGGGAAGCCAAAATGTTGGACCCTGCCCTGCCTTACAGGAATTTAAAAAGTTCACTGAAATTATTATATCTACCAAGATAGACCTATTTCAAGTGTAATGTTTTTCAAAGTTCACCCACTTTAAGGAGTAAACTCCATCTTTATCCTCTGAGAAATGCATTCCTTTTTATTTTTAATCATGTCAAGGAGAAAATATAATCTAAGCAACATGTCATTATACCTGTAAGAAGAAGAACCTGTTAATATTGCCTCTAATAAAACAAATTGAATCTAGAAATCAGAATGAACCCTTATTATTGCTTCTTGAAAACTTTATACATAATAGATTCTCTATTCATATACAATGAGTTCTAGATGTGCTTGGTAATGAACTGATTTGCAAACCTCAGATGTCTTAAGGCTAAAACAATGGGGACATAGTGGTTTTTTGTTTGTTTGTTTGGTTTTTTTTTTTTGCTCATGATCATTCTGATTTAATTATAGAGTGAACCTCAGTTAGATGCTACAATACCCTGCAACACTACCCTTTAAAACTTGACCATCTTATTTTAAAATAGAAGATAGTATAGCCATAGCTGTGAAAAAAAAAAAAGAGAATCAGAATGAAACTAGTTTAGACTGACCCTAGGACGAAGAGAAATTTGATTCATTTCAAGAGAAAAATAATATTCACCTTAAAGGTGCCAAGGTTTCTAACATTAATTAAAAAAATAAATAAATAAAATAAAACCCTCTAGTAGAGGGACATTTGATTTCATGGAGGACTTAATATCAATTACTCAAAATAACAAAATTTAAGTTTTGACTGTTACTTAACCAAAACAATCTAAAGGACTATTTGAAACTCAAAGTTAATTGTACAGGAAAAGGTTTATATGGAAATTCTGAATACTGTTTAACTTCACTGTATTTTCAGGACTCTTGGGTACTTTTTATGTTTTACAGCATTATCAAATGTGCAAATCAAATTTGCTTATAGAAAATGTCTTTTGTACACCATATAGATTGTATGCATGTACATTATTTCTTAAAATTTGTTTTGAATTTGCACTCAAATTACTTTCCAAAGCTTTCAGTAAATAGAGAACTCTGTCTAGTCAAAAGTAATATTTTTACTAATAAGAGACAGAGAAGTGAAATTTCAGATGTAATTTTCTAGGTAGAATACAGGCAGAAAGAAGTAAGTAGTGTGGCCATGAGAACTTCAAAGTGAAACTAATAAAAGGAATGAAAAGCAGAGAGGAGACATGGTAGAGATGCTGTTAAATAGTTATCCTGTCTGTTTGTTGTTATGTGTTTGGTAGTCCACTGCGCTCTAGACACTGTGGTCATGCTGGGGTTATAACAACAAATAAAATACAGACTTCAAGTATTATGACAAAATATAGTATATAAACTAATAGAAGTATGCATGAGAAATACAGAATGAAGAAAATGACTAGTTATGTCCCTCAGCTGGGGGACTGGTACTAAGCCTTCAACAAAGATGCTTTTGCAAAATATTGGCATTAGAAGATTTATGTGCCATAATTATACTAAGTAGTGGTCACAAATGGGACTAGAAACATTATAATTGGTTTAGGGAACAATAAGTAGTTCAGTTTTCTTAGAATATAATATTCACAGGAAGATAATGTAGGACCAATGAGGGAAGTGATAAAAGAAGAATCTGGATGGTAGGTAGGCCAGAAGGGCACCGTGACCACGCAAAGGAGCGTGACCCTTTTAGCAATGGGGAGACTTGATCTTAATTTGCAGAGGAAGTTGTGCATTGTAGAAAAGTTTCCTCAAAGTTCTGTTCATGATTAGCTAACTTTGGAAAGGTAAATTTAAAAAAATATATACATGTGAGGTTGGGCAATTAATTTCATGAACTCAGTCTAGAAAAAGTGCTACATCCCTCATTGCTGAGTATCACTGCGAACACCTTCCAACTTGCCGAGGTGATGACACCTTACTGAGTCGTTTGTACAGTGCTGCCAACGTAAGTGCATGTGGGCAAGTTCACGAACTTAATTGTCGGATTTTGGGGACAGCAACAGCTCTGATGGCCATTCCAGAAAAAGAGTTCCAAATTTGCTTTGAAGGGTAGTTTAGGCACTGGCGTCAGTGCACAGCTTTCCGAGGGGGTACTTTGAAGGTGACACCGTAGTGATATTCAGCAATGAACCATCTAGCACTTTTTCTAAGACAAATTTGCAAAATTAATTGTCTGACCTAGTGTATATATGCCACACACACATAGTCTGTCCAGAAAGTATCCAGCTCTATTGTGAAAAATAGAGCCATTTATGGCTGCATTTTTTCTGGACAGCCCTGGTACAGCAGGCAAGACTATGCAGATTCGTTACTCTGTGGAATGTTTTTTTCCTCTATTCTAAAAGAAATCCTAGCTATACTGATTTTTGAAGTTGAGATAATCAAGAATCAAGTTTTTATTTTAATACATCATGACTTAGAGTTAATGTTTATTGGCTACCACGATCTGGCAAAATAAATGTTTTGATTTCTGATATTGGTAAGTCTCCCTGTGGGATAAAGTTGATGAGCCAAAGGAAGATAAAACATCCTCTTTTCTGATTTAACAGACTTGAGAGAAAGTCTTCCGTAGACTATTTATCTTTATGGCTCAGAATTTGGGAGAGAGGACTAAAGGAGAGCACTATAAAGGATCAGAGTCTTGGTCATGGGGTTATTTTAGTGAGTATCCTGCTATTTAGTCATGTTTGAGCCTTAACTTTCAACTTTGTCATCTATGAGGACAAGAAAACAACTGAAATGAGCACCCAGGGAAAGACAAGTCGTGTTGGATTTTTAATATGATACACTCGTACATCACTAGTTGCAGCTGGCCTCAGGAAAGTATAGAATCACGAGTGTCAGATCTACTTGTGGGATCTAAGAGGGAAATGTCATTGGTGCCATTTCTATTTTATTCTGTCCATTATACCCAATACTTACTCCTTTAAACTCCTGAATGACTTTTTTTTCTTTAGCTTTAGAGAATTTTATTTGGTTAAGAAATTGGTGGTGTGAATTGACATTTATCAATCCCCTGGCATACAAATTCAGTTCTTTTGGGAGCATCTTAAGAGAGATGAGTGGCAAGATTTGGCCATTTGTTAGGAAGCCAGTGGAGAGTTAATCCTTCTCTGTCCCTGACCTGTGTGTGAGTAGTCAGATAACTCTACTCAAGATTTAGGATTTGGGGGAATGGCACAAGTGGGAAATACTGTAGAGATTTTAAAAAGTATTTGCAATGAATTCGAGAGTTTGGAAATGAGGTAATGAATGTCTGTTCACAAGTTAGTGAGTGTCACAGTGGCCATTACAATAGTGGGAATTGTAAGCAAAGTGTATCTGTCTAGGAATTTGGGCCTTACCTTCTTTGGTTCTTAGTGAAACTTCTAACTTACTATGGATTCAGTGAGTTATCTGGTAAACTTCCAGTAAATTCTTGTCTACTCAAATTAACAAGTCAGTTTCTGCCCTTGGTAACCCAGATCCTGATTGTGCAGTGTGCTAAGGTGTTTTGAAATATACTCTCTGTAAATTATTTCAGTTATTCGACCATAAACTATTTCTGAGCGTGAATGAAGAAACAACCAGAACAGGTTTGTGCTTTAGAAAAAAATCACTTGGCTAACAGTATGGATGATAGATAGACTGTAGGGGTCAAAGCTGTAGGGGATAATTAAAAGATGGTTGTTGTTAGATGGGAGAGAATGAGGGTCTAAACTCATAAATGGCATAAATGGCAGTGAGGATCAGTAGGTGATTTAGAAATGCACAGCCTTTAGGGATTATTTCAGAAGTAAAGGAGTGAGGGAGTGAAAAGAGCTCACAGCAACTCAGGGGTTCTTGCATAGCTTTTAACATACTGGCAAAAGAGATCCCAGTGAGGAAAGAAACTAAGTAAAAAGTGAAAACAAGTCAGAGGAAAAGCTACGCAGAGTAGAATCCTAGAAGAGAGAGGGGAGAGAGTTTCCTGACCAAGGGAGTGATTCACATTGTCCATTAACAGAGAAGTTAAGAAGAATTAAAATTAGAAGTCAGGCACGGGGTGGGGAGCAGGTTGCAGGTCATCAGTGAACTGAGAGTCATGGAGGTGAAATGACAGCCTCAGAAGCTGCAATTTAGAGGATTAATTTGGAGGTGAGCTATCTGGATGAAGGTTACTTTTCTAATAAGCTTGGCTAAGACGGTAAGAAGAGAGCATATGTTATTGAGCAATTTGAAAAATAAAGCAGTCATTCCTCAGAGACACAAAATAGAGAACACCAAGAAATCTGCAAAGTGGAGCGAAGTCCTGATAGGAGACACGTTGTTTCTCTGAAACATACATCATTTTCTCAGCAGTAAAACTGGAATAGCAACAACCTGATTACACCGTGTCTGTGAGGGTAGTGTTAACATCAGCTGAGCCTGGTGCTTGATAGTTTAGGCCACACTTTCTTGGTGCCCCTTTTTATGTGATCATGTTTATCATCATTTGCTGTTTCTCCTCTAAACTCTAGTCTCTTTGATGGTGTGTAATGTGGATTATATTCACAGTTGCATTCCCAGCTCTTGGAGTATTGATTGCTCTTATATGTAGATTCTCAACCAACATTTGTTGAATAAAGAAAATAAATAAATGAACATTTAACATGGTAGAAATGTATATATATATTATAACAGTTTCTTCTTCTGTAAATTGTTTCAGCTTTCTACAGGTCCCATTTAAATCATTAGTTTTCATTTGTCTTACCTCCTCATTTTAAATTTGCTTCCTGCAGAAGAAAAGTTTGCCAAAGTCAATTATACATTCTGATAAGAATTTTAAAGCCTTTTTCCATGAGATAAAACATTTCAAAAGTACTTTTCATTTATTATAACCTTAAGGAACTGGAACGGAAGAAGGTATTTAGTATATAGAAATATGACAACACATAATTAGGACATACTTTATAGTACTGAATTATAGCTTTAAACAGAATGTTTAATGCTGTTATAATCCCTTGTTTCCCTCTCCCCAGTCAAAGCAAAGCAAATATTTTTGGTACATTATTCTTTTTAGCATTGTAGAATCAGAGAATTATAATATATAGTATGTCAAGAGACCATCTAATTTAGTAAATGCCTCCAGCCCTGTGCTATTAAAAAATGCTTAAGAATAATTTTTTTGCAAATATAAATTATAGTGAAAACTTTAAAAAGAAAAGAAAGTAGGAAGCCACAGTGAAAAATATTTTAATTGTATTCATC
Source organism: Lyroderma lyra (assembly GCA_004026885.1). Taxonomy (NCBI): domain Eukaryota; kingdom Metazoa; phylum Chordata; class Mammalia; order Chiroptera; family Megadermatidae; genus Lyroderma; species Lyroderma lyra. The sequence goes on from PVJL010002781.1 coordinate 150,956, forward strand.
CCCATAGCTTTGAGCCCTACAGTCCATCATCTATGCCCTTGTCCCAGTGATTTTTTTCCCCCATCTCTACTGTTGTTTTGAATTCCAGTGCTTCTAAAACTTATTTTTAATATAGTATAACCTAAAAAGCTAATTATAAACTCATTATATTATAGCTTCTTTCCAACTGTAAAACTGAAAAAAAATTAAATGAATCAAAACAAACAATTTTGTAATAATAAAACCAATAACATTTTAAATGAATCTCGTTACTTTAAAGCGGTCATGTTGTGACAGCGACAGCAGGCGTGGTCCTGTCGCAGGCTGTCTTGGCCGTTCACCGTGTTTACGCCTCGTCTGCATGGCGACTCAGGCCTCCCGCAGCTTTCTCCACGTTCACACAGTTCAGAATGCCCTTCACCCTTCACCTTTCACCTGGTGCTAATTCATCCATGTCCTAAAGCTCCCACGTTTCTTTTCTCATTAGCCCACCCCAGTAAATCAGGTACTGCAGGGTAGCAAAGCGGGTGACAATGTAAATTCAGACCCTGTGGCGTGGAACGAGATTTGGTATCATGAAGTTTATTTGGTCATTCAGATTGTCCCGAAAACAAAAACAAATGCAAAATTACTTTAGAAAAACTTTAGTATCTTGGGTAACCTGTTTAATGTCCATGGGAATTTTAAGGTGGTACTTTAATTCTAATAGAAATCTTACGTCAAGTTTATCTCCACTTTTCCTACAGCTGTTTTAGTCCTATGTGTTTTGTGTTTATGATTATCCATGATTCTGCCCTCACTTTTCCAGGTTGGTTACCTTGGTTACTTCAGTGTTCTTAGGGTCTTATTTTTATCCCCTGACTCTTCCTCCCTTATTTTGTGTGCATTTGTTTCTATTATCTCCTGTTTTTTCACCATCCCCTTGAAATTTCTAGACTGCCAAACTGTTGTGCAATTTTAAAGGCCAATCTTGCTTGAGGAGTAGTGTGCCACTGGCCTGTTAGTACATCATGGGCTTTTAAAATAAAACCTATTTCAACTTTTTATAAGGTTTAATTTTTTAATTATGCTATTTCTGGCATATTCATATTAGAGGGCTTGAAATTTCTTGGCTGTCTCTACTTACTGCTATGCTCATCCAGTTTTTGTATTCATTTTCTGGGCAGTTCATTTTTATAATCCATTTAGTAGGTTCAGTTTTTCTTGCATGCTAAGCAGAGGGGGCATTGCACCTGACCTAAATCCATGCCTTCTAAACATTTGTAGTTCTAGTTGAGCATGTAGATTAGTAAAACAAATAACTTGAGGTTAGCGTTATGTTTATCATGAAAGCAGGCAGGGACTAACTTTCTATAAGGAACTGGACGTGGACACGTTCAGAGAGAGCTTCACAGAGTAGGTGATGTTGGAGCTGGTGGACGAAAAAGGAACTATAAGAAAATAAGGGGTGTTTTTGAACTTCGGTGACCAGAATCAGAGCATCAGAACGTTGCCCCTTTCTCTCACGTCTCTGCTACTTTCTGACTTATCTTTATTCTCTCTGGCTTTTCCATTAATGAAATCACAACTTTATTGCCTTCCTGTTTACTCCAGGAGAAAAATATGGGTGATGACTTCAAATGGCTGCACTTTGGTGGTATGTCCATCTCTGGGATATTCACTGTGGCCAGAGAGAGGGGACCGTATTGAACTTGGTCTGATGTCATCATACTTTGGGAATGGTGGGTATAAGGAGTCCTGAGAGTGGCTACCACACCATTCTCAGCAGCAGGGATGGGATGTGAAAGAAGTGGATGCTGGGATGAGTGAAAGTGAAGTTTGAGAAACTGCACAGGGTTCAGCGTGACCAGAGTACATGAGGTGTGTGGGACGTGAGTGGGAGGGAGGCAGGTGGGGACGGGAAAGGTCAGGCAGTCCTAACCCGGGGGGTCTTTGAAGCAATGCCAACACAGATTTCTTTCTCCTCTGAGTAGCGGCATGGGTGAGTTTTGTTTTATTTAAATAATTTTTACGATTATGTACTACTGTCTTTTACAAACCTCTTAACTCTTTTAAATGATTTTATTTACTGAAAAAAAAAACACAAGAAAGAAAAGGGAAGAAGCTGAAGAAACATCAAAAGGGAACAGAAAAATAAATCCCTCTCATTAAAACACTTAGTAAATTCACAATATCAGTACTTTCTGATAATTATAAATTTATCTTGTAATGAATATATGGACAGAGGGAGGACTCACATACAAAGATGAGAGAAAATACTAGAAACTTGGATCGTGCAAAAAGGGGCTGCTGCTCACTTAGTCACAAGCAGATCTTGCTTTGAGTTTAGGGTACACTAAAGTTTCAATTCCATTCTACTCTTGTACCCTTATTTGAGTGAAGAATGTAGTTTACAGAAGATTTCACCTGGCAACCCAGAAGTCACAATTGGTATTTAGGACACTGAGTATTTTATTTTTAGTTTTATTTTTAATTGTATAGCACACATACAGAAAAATGCACAAATTATTAGTGTGCAGATTGATGCTTCCTCACAAACTGAACTCAGCTGTATGATCATAATCAGCACCCAGATTAAGAAATAGAACATTAATACTATTCCAGAAGCAACTGAAGTGTTCCAGGAGCACAATAACAAGATTAGATTGTGTGCTTTTGAGATTAATAGCAGAAAGAGACCAGATTTTAGCAGAAGTCCAAGAAGAGGAGATGAGGGTCTAAATTAGGGAAGTATCTTTAGACAAGAGGAGAGAAAACATTTAGTGTCTGAACTACACATTATTTTCTATGGAGAAAAGTGGAGAATTGGTAGTGGGCCTGAAAGCATTTTGCTAAAGAACTTGATTTGCAAAGTACAAGTATAATACCTAAGAAATTTAGAATGCATCTTTAGCACATTTTAAAAAACTTAGTGTCAAAATAAGCATACAAAAACCTGGCATTAGGAAAACACACTCAGAAGAATCTTCAGATCAGAAACATTCCAACACAGGAAATTCAGTGAGGATCCCATCTGATAGATAGGGGTTCACCTCTAAAACCTAATCAACAATCCTTATGAATCCCGAATGTTCTTTACTTAATTACCTTTTTAATTTTCTTCCTGCCAAAAGGATGAGCATGGAGAACATCATGTCAGTCATCTGTTCCAGTTAATTTCACAGAAAGATGGGGATAGAAGCTCAGCAGATGGTGCAGCCTTTGCTCTGAGAGTAGCGTGGGTTAAGTAGTCACTCTGTGGGTCGCTGTCTTTTTGTTTTAAGCTCACTGAGCACAGTGAAATGATTGGTCCCAACTATTCCCCCTGTCCTATTTCTCTACTTGTAAGGCAGAATGGTATGGTAGCAAGACACTAGGCTAGGGAATAGAAGATACTCATTCTAGTACTTGTCAGATCCTAACTATCTGATCTTAATCAAATCTCTTAAGTTCTCCAAAAATACCACCAAGAAAGTTGAGTTAAATGTCTTACTTTCCTCAGGCTACAAGTCTATATTGTAGGATGCAACTCTACTCAGCCTTCCTCTAGGGTTTGCCTTGTGTGATCCCCAAACCTTTGGAGTTTCAGTATTTTCACCTTTAAAATAGTACAATTTATCTCAGGATGTTGATAAGAATCAAATGTGAGTGATTAAGGATTTTAAAATAATCTAATTCTAACATGTTATCCAAATTCTGGAAGTTATCACTTATTATTGTACCACATTGCAATCCCTTACTTCAAACCCTTTTATTCTCCCGCTAGCTGAAGGAGACATATTTTTTTCCCTAAGAAAATTCAGTTGTGGATTTATTTCTGCCAACCTTAATACGTTCAGTCTGAAGGCTTGGTGGGATTTTTAGTTTGTTTTGGTTTTGGTTTTGGCTTTTAAACTTAGCCCAGGTGATGTCCAACGCTTCCCAAGCGAAATGTATTTCATTCACCAACATGCTATGAATTGAAGTCAGTGTCAACAAGGTTTTAAATGAACTCTAAATGTTCAGAGCGCTGTCCCAAAACTGAAGGCTGGATCTCCAGGCCATTTACTGAGAATTGTGATGTGTACTATTTCCTTAATTAACCTAAGTTTGTATTTGGGGTTCAGCTGATGCTCTCCATCCCCAGGACTGTTGTGTAGAGAAGACTTACAAACCAATAACTGAATATCTAAGTACACTTTACCTCTTTTAAACCTCTCAATCTGGATATGTTGATGAAAATGCTTTTCTAGCCTCCCTTACATATTTCATGGTCCTGCAAAGTGGGCAGAAATTGTTGTGGGCGCTTTGTATTGCTGTAAGCACTTGCTTTCATGGCATGCTACTGAAGTGATTTTCCAAAAGAGATGGGAAGTGAGAATTCTCTCTTCTAATCGTGTTGCAGCTTTGCAATGTGTATTCCCTTTTTAGAGTTGGAAAGATTGGGGCTCAAAGGGGTAAGTTCCCCATTGGAAGCACACTTGACATTGGGTCAGAGACTTCTTCTCGAGTTTCTCTTTTGTCCTGTTTGGCAAAGACAGAAAGGTTCTATCTAGAACGTCTCTCCATGCTGGTATTAAAATGTATCCTTCTTTCCCTGTGTTTTCTATATTAGAGTTACTAATTGGTGTATTAAAAAATTTGCATATAATTATTTTTATTATCCAATAATGAACAATTCATACCTTTGGAAAGGTTTGACATATTAATGCATTAAAATCTGTTTTCAAAAAATAATTATGTATTTGGATATACAAACCTATGTATGCATGATATATGACTGATATATCTGTAACTTATAAGACCTTTAGAAATTATATATATAACATATAACTTGTGTTTATGTACATAATTTGTGTATCTACCTTCATATTAGCATACTCAATTTTGCTCAAAAACTACAAATTTTTTAAAGCCTTAAAAATTGAGAGGAGCAATATTATGCTTATGTAAATTGAAAAGCTGCTCCACGAAACTTGGCTACAAATGTATATTCCTTTCAAGCAAATAGTACATTGTCATTGGTTGCAAACTACATAATCATAAGATTAGTAGTGTGAAGTCATTTCTTTACAAAAGCCTCCAAATAAACTCAAATATATAATCAAATACTAGCAGCAAAACTAGCAACAGCATAATTTTAAGATACTGCAGGCATATGCCGTAACTGTACAATGTGCCAGCGATGCCACCAGCACATATGGCTTGCTCGCTTGCCTCTCTGTGGTGTCTCCCTGTTATTGGCAAAAGCACCAGCACACCACAGCTCAATTCATAAATATGGTATTTACATACATACTTCATCACACACATGCCTTATGTAATGAGGCACTACCTTTAAGTGGTTGCACTAAGAATAGAGTAGCCCTTTAGTTCATCTTTGAAGACTCATGGAGAATATTATCCAGTTAATTTTAAAGATTTCTCTTTTCTCTTTAAACAACATCCAAACTCTCCACCTTGGCTGAGAAAGCCCTGCATGGTATAGTGTTTCCTTATCTTTTCTCTTCATGTGCTTCTCTGTGCCCTGGCCACACTGGCCTTCCTTTGCTTCCTCCAACATATCTGCTCTGTGCCTGCCCAGTAAAATGCACTTGATAGTATGTCTATATTAATAAAGTCTGATTTCACAAGCATTAAGCATTAGGAGTCTTTGCTTTCCATAGATATTCAATGAAATGTGGTATTTTATTGAATAGATGAAGCACATTATTTTTTCTAATTATTAAAAAATATTTTAAATGTGTTATCTTCCTTTGATATTGTCTACTTGCCTAGAGACACAGGTGAAAATAAGTCTTCACCTAAGTCATAATTAACCTCCACAAAAGTTAAAAGTGAGGATTTATTTTTGCTTTCATTCATTGGAGAAGCTGAAACATGCAGAAACACCTTTAGAAGTTTTCTTGGTTTGTAAAAAAGGGCAGAAAAAAATTAAACTATCACAAATGTAGAAATGTCTTTCAGTAACACCCAGTACTTCATTGGAGACAGACTATGTGAGACCATGACCTTCTGTTAGGCAGAAATCATCATAAAGTCGTCTGTTAAAGTGACCACCACTTTCATCAAAATTTCTGCGTGTCCCACCTCTTTCAGTTCCATTCCATCAGCAGTTCTAGAGCTTATGGGCTCCACAGAATGTATCCCAGAGAACTGTCAAGTGCATTTTCTATCATCAGCCTTTCAGCTTTATTATAAGTTTATGTATGGGGCTACCAGACCGAAGCAGAATTGCAGGGATTGTGAGTGGAGGTTGTGGTTCTAGTTTAGATTCTATTATATGCTCAGCCCTGCACTTCCCAATATTGGATGCTTGAGGCAAGGTTCCTCATCACTAAAACAAGGGCAGTAATAGAACCTTCAACATAAGGGAGGGAAAGAATTAAACAAGTTAATGACTTTTAAACATAGTACTTGGGACACAGTAAATACTCAGTGTTGGGTGTTCTTGTTTTCATAAAACATTGTTTTTCTTAAATTGCAATGCCAGAATTCCTCTTGGGGAGAGAGGGGCTATCTTTCTGAACATGGTTTAAATGGTATGCTTAATGGGTAATGGGATAAGATTCCCTGGTCATAGTCTGTATGGCTGAGCTGCAAGAGAGGAAGCTCTAAGAGATTACATGGGTTTAGGGACGTTGAGTGAAAATCAGAAGAGTAAAAGAAGTCTAGAAACATCACAGGAAGCCAGACTTGAGTAGACAAGATAATAAGTAGTTTTTTGTTTGTTTGTTTGTTTTGTCTTTTTTTAAAATAAGAATGGCCAAGAAACTTTAAGAATAGGGATGCCTGGTATTAAGTTATTTGATATCAAATTATTTATTTAATATTAATTAAATTAGTTAATATTAAATACCAGGGATACCTGGTATTTTAGTTATTTGCTGTAATGTAGCAATCCCACTGGTTCCAAATTTTAATAAAGCTGACCATACAAACTCCCCTGAATGGGTGGTACTTTGGGGAGTACAGGGATTGGGGGAGTGCCCAGCTGGGCAATCATGATGCAGAAAAAGTACCACAATGCTGAATGCAAAATTTAAGGTTTAGAGAGAGAGTGTAGTAGAAGTGGGAACCCAAAGCTAGAGCTGAGGAGGAGACAGCAAGTCACTTCTGCTACCCCCAAATTGATCTGATGGGAGAAACGCAGGATTTCTGATGATAACTGATATGAAGGTACAGCAGCTCAATTTTACGTATCTCTTGCAAAACTGGTGAGTCAGTCCAGCTGGAGTTCTTGGTGGCATCTTATGAAGCAATGAGGGAGACGGTGGTCTTTGGGAAGATCCAACACAGGGCATACGGGGCAGTCAGGCTTTGAACTGGTACCGGCAGGCTTCAGGGCAGTAAGAATCTAGAACTTTTAGGGGAATAGGATCCTGGGACTGTCAGGAATGGAAGACAGTCCTTCCTTTATTCTCTTTCTCTCCCTCTCCTTTTCTCTCTGCTCTTCTACACTATCACTACCATCTAGTGACTCTTGCTCACTTATATTTTATATTTATGTATAACTTTTGCCTGTGTTTACTTGCGAATTTTCAATGCGTGTTTCAACAATTTTTTCCTACTCTTACATTTGGAATTCTCTAGGACAACGTCCAAGAGAGATAATCTTATTGTACTAGCTCACATTTTCAAGCCAGGCCTGTGAGTGGTCATCCTGTGTCTGAATTCTACCTGGTGCAAAATGACTGGTACAAACTCTAGAGTTAATCTTACATTTTCAAATGGTAATTTTTTCCCTCCTGAATCCATTTATATGAATTAGACTTTCTGAAAATGGGGCACATTTACCGGTCTTTGGACTTAATTATTCTGGCCCATAGAATATTTCAGAATAACGAATTGAACTCAAGTGGGTTGGTTGGATTTCTGTGTCCTCAATAGAAGTTAATAGCCCAGATTGAAGCTTTCCAATAAAGACGACTCTTGTAAAGACAAAACATATGACTCAGCCCAGCAAGATTATTCCTAGGATGAATGCTAAAAATAAGCAGGTAAACATCTGAACACTTCCCAATTCTTTCTGTTCATGCATTGCAAGAAAGACGCCGGAGAATCATTATCTGTTTCCTGTCCTCAAAACAGAGTCCACATATTGAAAAGCTGAGTGACAAGCAATCTGGCCTATCCATATGACCATATTGTTTTCATCCCCTAATTAGCCTAGTCCTCACTGTGCTGATGAGGAAACAGATGCCTGAAGCAGCAAATTGCCTTCATCTCGCCTCTAAAGAACAACAAAAAAACACACAGCATTTAATTGTCTCATTTGAACTTGGGCGATTCAAAAGCAATAAAGTGGAAATATTCAAGAAGGGAATGTTGCTTTTTTAAAACATGTTTTCTTTTTGTTGAAAAGTCACCACAGAATTTAGATTTGAATTATAGGAACTTGGCAACTTTAGTTGGAAATGATTATTTCTTATTAAGACTTTAGCCAGTTGGTTCATTAATTGACATGTGGATAAATAGAGATAAATGTAAAGTGTCTGTAGTCCTGAGGGCATACTGCACGTTTATCTTCCATGCCTAGTTCGCAGTCAAATTTATTGTAATGCTTTTGAGTTCATTATCGGATTACATCAGAGGTATTTTGCATCCGTCTCAAAGTGGCAGAAGTACAGACAGGAAAACAAGTACCAGGGAGGAGCTAATGAGAACCACACTGCCTGACAGATAGACAATCTCTCAGCTTTGGTTTTTGCCTTCCGGTTTGAACTCTGCAGTGCTCTGTCCTTTTTCCTCATATCTGTGATTTCCAAACTCTTAACAAAGTTTTGAGTAGTTACTCTTTTCAGCTAAGGTTTATTAGAGAGTCTAAGTTGTGAAGCATTATACAAAGTGTTTTACATAGGTCATCCCATTTAATCTTTCCAGTTGGTCTGTAATGGAGGTATCGTTCCTGTGCCAATTTGTAGGTGAAGACTCTGAGCCTTAGAGATTTAGAACATGTAAGAATCAATAGTGTAAAAGCCATTTCAAAAGCTCAATTAGAAGCAGACACATTGCAAAAGAGGGTCCTCAGAGTTGAATGTGGACCACTTGAGGTGGTATCCTCTTTGGGTTTTGCTTTATGGGGAAGCCATGCTCTAAGAGTTACTTTATGTACATGTAGCACTCTTCAAAAGATATATTGAAAATATTTTTATAGTTCCTAGTTGCATATTTATAAAACTTGTAAATTTGTGTTAACGTGTACGGGAAGGAAGTCATGTTTATTGTCCATAGAGTGTGGGCCTTCTGCATCATTTCCTTCGAGTTCTCAAATGTGCAGCAGGGTCTTTAAGGAAGAACTTAAATACGCAAACCAAACAAATGCACTATGGAATGCTTCTTGGAAATTTTTAGAGCTACCTCTCTTGTTTGCAGTTTAATGAAATACAATATAAAGAACCATGTATCAGGCCAACCTGTGCAAACTACTGTATTAAACTGCGCAGAGGAGAAGGTGAATAATATCTATTATTGATAGTTTTTAAAGTTCCATTTTTTAATAAAATATTGCCATACAACATTAATTTGACAAATTCTTTCTGGGCACATAATGCCTGCCAGAGACACTGGTGATGGAATGGGAAACAAAGTAGAGAGTAGACATCATCCCTAACTCAAAAGTTTTCAATCTAGTGAGGGAGACTAATTTTAGTAATTTATCTCACCAAAAGTTATAAATTACAAACTCAGCTAAACTATAAAGGGAAAGCATATTGAGAGACATTAAAAATGTGATGTGATATGATGTGTGTGTGTGTGTGTGTGTGTGTGTGTGTGTGTGTGTGTATGTAGGGGGGAGGGTGGCTTGTTTTAGTTGATGGAGCCAAGTAATTATACTAGTCATCATTAACGAAGTAATATTTGAGCTGAAATCTGGAGGAAGTAGGCAAAGCATAATTGCAGCGGATACGCAGTCTGATTTTTATTTTAAACATTTCTCTGACTGCACTGTAGAAAATGGATGGAAGAAAAGCACAAGAGCCCATTACAATAGCTCAGGCCGGAGATGAGAGCTATCGGGCTGAGTGGGGTGAAGAAAAAAACCGAAGAGAAGTGTGTGGATTCCAAAGCCATTTGGCATGTAGACTTGATAATACAAGTCTTACTATTTTTATTTGACTAAAAAATAAAACTCCAATAGCACACTCATTTGTGAGACTAAAAAACAGGGTTACTTATACCTGTTTTTCATCATGTTATTCATTTATTCAAGAAAACTTTGTTGTGTGTCACTATGTTATTTTCAGAATAATTCCTACTTCCTTCCTGTGTATGAGCACATTGAACCTAGGAGATACAAAAACAGGTAATGACCGTCTTGTCCTTGCAATAATAGAGCTATTGCAATGCCATCATTATGGGAGTCCTTAAACTACCTTAATCATGCTGGGAAGGATTGCTGGGGGAGGTGGCACCAGACATGAGTATCGGAGGATTTGATCAGCCAATGAGATATTCCCAGCAGAGGGAAAATAAGAACAAAGACAAGGAAGTGAGGATTTTCATGGTGTGTTTAGAGGCTATAACACAGATTTTACTGAGGATAAAGGGCCTGGGAGACAGGCCCGGCCATATAATCTGTAGGGCCCAGTGCAAGAAAATGCAGGGCTCCTTGTGAAAAAATTGTTCCCACTTTCAGGCTGGTGACAAGGCAACTGCAGTTCTGTATGACCACACAGGTTGCATGTCCACGAAGCTGCCATGATGGAAAGTGCTAGAGGAATGTTAGAAACGTGGATAATAAAGGAGAAGCAAGAATTAAGATTTTTTCAAACCTTGTAGTTTGAGGTCCTGGGAACTGTTGAAGCCACGAACAGAAATAGAGCCTATAAGGAGACTGGCCAGGCGACAGGCAATGATGACTGGTGTAGGTTTGGGTCAGGTCAATTTGAGGGGTCTGTGGAGTGTTCTATTGGAAATGCCGAACCAGCCAGCAACTAAACATAACAACTTGGAATCCTTAGGAGAGGGCTGGGCTGCGGAGTTTTGGGGATACTGAAATCATGAGAGCTGAGGAGTTAATCAAGAAAATTGAGAATAGCAGCAGGCCAGGGACAGAACCCTGGGAACCCAACATTCTCAGAAAGTTTATTCACAGAAATCTTTAATGCACAGCATGGTTTTCCAAATCACATGCCCTCCTGAGGCTCAGTGTAATATTTTGGCATGTCACAGGTTATTTCTTGGGCAGCTGAGAAATACTACATGGTGACCATTCCAATAATACTAACATCAATTAAAGCTTTTCTCTGCCAATGCCACATGAAGTTAATGCTGTAGGCATGGTCAGTGTCTCTTCAGTAACCAGAAATGAGCTATTTTAAATCTTGTTTCTCTTGTATGCCTCCTATATTAACATGTTTTATTTGAAAATAAGTTACTGACCTCCTATTTGCAACATGGAGTCCTTTGTGACATCGCTGAGCAAATACTCTAATAAATCACTGTTTTGCCTGTATTTTTGGAGGCATATTTGGCTATTAATTGGCTTTTCCATCACCTAGCTCAAATTTATTATCTTCTTTCTTTAGGGCAATTAAATGGAAATAGTGCCATCAATAAAATTATTGAAAAACATGTTTATTTTGCATTTCGTGATTTTCATATTATCTTTTATATTATGTCTTATTACATATTAAACTATAATATTAAGAAATTTTCTATAACAAATTGACTTTTATTTGCTATCAAAGCTGCCTTTTTTTTTTCTAGTCAGAATTAGTGATAATATTCGAACACATACTTCAATTTCATCATGTTATAAAATATTATTTTTCACAATAGTAATAGCTCTGCTTAGATTTTAATAGATATTATTTGGTTAATTCAGAACTTTACCATAAATTCTTTATTAGATATTCTTTATGCATGCTGAGAAAAGGTCATGCTAAATAAATGAAAATTCCAATATTAGTAAGCTTTAGTTTTATCCATCTACCAAAATTAATGAGATAATTTTATCCCCAAATCTCAAAAAATGTTGATAATTATTTTGAGTAATCAGTAAATACTAATCTCATTACCCTAGCCATTATGGTTAAGTATACTCTCTGGTTAATACCATTTGAAAAAGAAAATTAAAAACAAAATAACGATTTCATTATGAAGTATGCTACACAAAGTTACTTGCTATTCTATGGGAAAAATCGATTTCATTTTTCTTGTGTTCTGAATTGAATTGTCACTTTTTCTTTTTTACAATCATTGCGCAGATCTCATGATATAAAACAAATTTTCCCTTTGTCAAAATGCATTTAGGGATCTATTACGAACTGCTGCCACAGTTTGGAAAATGGCAAGTATAGAAGCTGGTTTTCATGTGCCAACTCTGACAGAGAGGATAAACACATTAGTCCTCTTGTTTCTCATTGCTGTGATTATCAATACATTCACGAACAAATCATATCCCCTGAGCCTGTCAGAAAAAAGATGAAATAATTTTAAGTACAGAATAGTAATTGCCATATTCAAAAGTAATTAGCAATGTTGCATGCTGATACTTAATGACTATTTTATGTATATATACACACACAGAGAACAAAAATGAATGCTATCTGAGTTGATAGGCCTATGCTTTTCTACCTATCTGATTTACTAAGATAATATATATTGTATTTTCAACTTTCTTAATCTTACATAGACCTTTATTTTCATTTCTATAAGCTGGCATGAAAAGAGAGTTAATGAAATAACAAGATTTCACAAGAAATGGTTTGTGGGATAGGAATTGTTTTATTTTAATAAAATTCAGGTAAATGAATTTATTTGCTAATATATATGCTAACATATGTTAAGCTTAATGTCTTTTTTATCACCTGTCCTCCAGCTCATTTTTATTCAAAATGTGGTCCACTGATTGGTGCTAGTCTTTTATAGGTAAGTACCAAAATTGAGAATTAGCATTTAGAAATTTTTATACCCATTTGACATTGCTTGACATCCAAGCACATGATCATTTTATAGTAATTTATTCTAGTAATTATATATGTTAAAAATCATGTAGAGTAGCAGTCGAAACTAAGCCAATCTATTCCTTTAACGTAGGCAGTTTGAGGAGCACTGCTCTCTCCATTTATGTGCTTTTTACACCTTAGGATTTGTCTTCACTAAAAATTAGTTCAGGTGGGTAATTTATTTTTTATAGAACGCTGGACTACTCAAATTAAATCCATGGTAACTTTTATTTATGTTCTGCTTATTTGTCTATAAGGAGTAAAAGAAGTCAAGCAGTAACAGTGCAAGGGCAAAGCAAGACTTCAGAGCCAAGTATAATGGATCTGGAGTCAAATGAGCTATGGCACTTTCTTGCTGTGCAATTCTGTGCAATTTATTTGCAGTTTCTGAACCTCTGTTTCTTCAAATGTGCAGGGGAGGTAGTATTACAATATCTACATCGCCATGTTGTTGTTGCCTACATATATTTTAGGTATCAATGTATTTTAGCTCCCTCTCTTCCACTGCCCTTTCTCTTTAGTAGGTAAGTTAAATTTAAAAATATTAGATAGATAGATTATTTCATAATCTACTATTCCTATTTATTAAGCAAACCTACAGTTGATAAGATTGAACACTAGAATTTATTTTGAATATATGTGATTGGCCTATGTTAGATTTGGCATTATTAAATATTTAACAAATTATACAGTTATAAATTGATAGTTGACATACAAATGAATTTCCTGATTTTTGTAACAGAAATAGACTTTGCTTACTTAAAGAAGTAGAAATTCTCAAGGGCCAGTAATGTTGTCTCTAATTTTAGTCAGAGGAAGTTGACAGCCAACAGGTGTTCAAATCTTTCTTCTATCTTTGTTAACTGACTGCATAATTGAGTAAATGTGATCTAGATTTGCAATTGGCTATTGTGAAAATAGAAAATAATTATAATAATTGGTTAAATTGTTAATGCTAACACTGCTAGAATATGTATATATATTATTAAATTACTCTAGTAGTGTTATTAGCATTAATAAATTACCAGTGAAAGAATCTATGTATGCAAAATGACTCTCATTGATGATTTCTGCTCCAGATGAAATAACAACAAAAATAATAGGTGGAGAAGGAATAGATCATTTTAGAAAGTGGCTACATGTTTTATTTATAATACAGTGACAGATTTTAAAAACAATCTGGTCCTTATATCCAAAAAAATGAAAGACAGGATAACAAAGAGCTTCTATAATTCCATGTTCAATGCAGCACTAATTACGATAGCCAATATATGGAAAAAAGGTAAGTGTCCATCAGTGAATGAATGGATAAAGATTTGGTTTTACACACACACACACACACACACACACACACACAAATACATGTAAGAGAGAAGTATATCTATATATTTCTCATATATATATGAGAAAGACAGAGATTGGTAAAAAGGTACAAACTCTCACTATACAATGAAGTTCTTAGGATCTAATATAAAATATGGTCATTGTAGTTGATAACACTGTATTATGTAATTGAAGTTTTCTAGAGTAGAATTTAAATGCCTTCATAAAAATAAAAAATAAATGTGAAGAGAAAATGTGTTAACATGGTAACAAGATGGTGGTAATCCTTTCGTAGTATAGATGCACTCACATCACCATGATGTACATTTTCAATGCCTTACAATTTTATTCATTAATTATCTTCCAGTAAAGCTGGGGAAATAAAACAGTCAGATGTTTTCCTCTTAAATAGTTGGTTATTTCTTTGTAAAAATGGGAGGAAAGGACTGTGGGAAGCCAAACTGTGCAATTGAACTAGATCACACTTAATTTCAGAATTACAGAGATCTTAATTATTAGTTGTACAACTAGTAGTAATAACAATAGCAAGAGTATTTCAAACAAATTCTTAATTGTGGTACATTATTGTATTTCTATATTAATCATGGATTTCTTTAGGACTATAAGATACAAACTTCTAACATCATGTATGTTAATATGAAACAAGTATCAGTCATTTTAAATCATCTGTTTAATATAGTTCTTTCAAGTTTACCTATATTTACTCTGTGTTAAAGTTACATGTTAGCCTAATTTTTCTCCTTTTTAAAATTTTATTGTTAAATGTATTGGAGTGATGTTGGTTAGTAAAATTATATAGGTTTCAAGTGTACAGTTCTATAATACATCGTCTATGTGCTGCATTGTGCGCTCACCACCCAGAGTCCGTTCTCTTTCCATCACCGTGTATTTGACCCCCCCCATATACCACCCCTCCCCACTTCCCCTCTGGCAACCAGTAAACTATTGTCTGTGTCTATGAGCTTTGTTTATTTGTCTTGTTTCTTTGTTGCTTTCAGTTTTATATCCCACATATGAGTGAAGAAGTCTTGTGGTTCTTGACTTTTTCTGTCTGATTTGTTTTGCTATTTTTCCCGTTTGTAACCAGTTTAACCAAATATAAATATTCAATTCTCTGCATTCAGTTACATTTATTAATGCATATTTAGAAGTTCCTTTTTTAACTATAGTATAGAACTAACCCTGTTTATAGATTTTCAGGTTGACATAATACTAACACCTTTGTTACTTAATTTCAGGGTAAGGTAATATTACCTGTGTTATATAGAAACATCTGTAATTGTGAGCTGTGATATGATGGCATTTTATTTTATATGTAGTTTGGAAATATAAGATTGTATGTAAAATATACATAGTCATTTATAAATAGCTATTTGTTGAGTTGCCAGGTACTAATACCGTAAGACTGAAACCTAAAATCTCTGCTAAAGAGTCTCTTTCTTAGAATTTTATGTTAATGAACATAGACTAGACTGACACTGTTTCTTAAATAAGAATACTATTTTTTAAAACTGCTTAGAAAACTTCTCAAATTTAGAGTTGAATGATAAGAGACTAATTTCGATTCAAGTAGGAAGATGAAGGTATCATTTCAACTATATTTTCTTTGTGAAATATGTGTTGAGTGGAAATGCTGGATTGAAGGTAACGTGCTCTCATTCTCTCTCGTATTTGAATAATTCTGATCACACCTGACCAAGTACAGTGTCTTCTTACCTTTGTGTTTTACAAAGTATCCAGATTACTTGGAGAAAAGACTAAGTAAGCATGGTAATATGATCACTGTGTTACTTATAAATAGGAACATCATTTACATTTTAAAGGACAGTTTTTAATTGGTATCTACTTCTTTTTACAGAAATGATATCTGTTCCTTGACCTAAATTTAGACCATGTCCATACTAAAAAAGAAAGATATTAAAATAACACATAATCTTTTCTTTGTATTGTTAACCTTTAGATGTATCTCACAAAAGGGTTTACCCATCTTCTGGAGGAACAAAGATATCTTTAAATTTCAGAGGTGACTGAATCTGGAACTACATCACTATTCGTGAGTGTTGTCTCACCCCGTTAGGGTTATTATTCTCCTAGATTAACTTTCTCCGTAGAGTGGAACTGTAGTTGCCAATATCTTATTTCTTCTTATCTTCTGAACGTTGGCATTCAGGGAATAAGGTACTCACACTTCTTTTCTTAATTCCAATTAGAAAATCCTCAGGGAATGTTTCTGATGGGCCTGGGTCTCATTATTTGTAAAATTGTATGGCTGAGAGAACTCAGTACTGTGATAGGCAATATTCTGTGCAAATCTAGCACTTAGATCACAGGGTTAGAGGAAGCAGGATACAGGTCCCGCAACATAGGCAGATACTGTTTCATGCTGGAGTGGATTACGATGGGGTTGTCACTGGGTAAAACATATTGAAGCTGGCACTATTTTCTGGCTAGATGTGCTGTCAGAAAAGTATCTTTGCTTTCTTTTGAACAGTATACAAGCCCAGACAATTTATTTTGCAAATTCATCCTAGAAAAAGTGCTATGTACCTCATTGCTGAATATCACTACAGTCACCTTCAAGGCACTCCCCTTAGGAAGCTGTGCATCAGCACCAGCAACTAGTCCGCCCTTCAAAGCAGTTTTGGAACTCTTCTTTTGGAATGGCCATCAGAGCTGTCATTGCCCCCAAAATCTTACAATTGAGTTCATGAACTTGTCATTGTGTACTCAAGTTGGCAGCACTGTACAAACAACTTGGTAAGGTGTCATAACCTTGCCAAACTCTAATAGCCATTCTAGAAAAAGAGTTCCAAAATTGCCTTGGAGGGTGGACTAGGTGCTGGCATGGGTGCAAAGCTTCCCAAGGGGAGTATTTCTAAGGTGACCGCAGTGATACTCAGCAATGAGGTACGTAGCACTTTTTCTAGGATGAGTTCATGAAATTAATTGTCTGACCTCCTAAGAGCTTACAGCTGGTTATATCTTGGTCTGGAGTTTGTAACAACAGATAATGAAATAATACAAGGGCTGTCCAGAAAGTATCCATCCATGTAATACAAAAACTGGAGGCATTCGTGGTTGAATTTTTTCTGGACAGCCCTCGTAGACTTGACCTCTATTCACAAGAAATTTATATTCCCTTGCAGGAGTATATTGAACAGACCTAAAACAACAAGAAAACCCCATTGAGAACTTATGTGATACGGCAAAGTACATGTTCAATTCAATTTCAGAGAATGTCAGGATCAATACGTGCTACAATCTTCTGAAGATCTTGAGGTGTTCAGTTTGGCTTATAAGGATGTGGAATTAATAAGTAGAAGTAAAGAAAGAACAGAGAGAACACATTAGAAGGAGATGTAAGCACTGGATTTCCCAAAAGCCGTGATGCTGGTGAATTGTAGGACTGAAAAAGGTCAAGAAAACATGGTTGGATATGTATGGCGAGACGAGATTGTGGAAGACATTGAGAATCTGAATGTACATGGTTTAAAATGGTAATATACAGATCAATATGTTGGTGTCAAATTTGTGGTCCTATTCTTCAAAAAGCTTAAAAGCATTAATACTCTTAATATATAATAAATAGCTCCGAGAGATTTATCAGTACAATGATTGACTTTAGGGACTAGTAAGCCAGGAAATGAGAATCCGAAAAGCTTTTTATAGTGCTAAGTACAGTTGAAACCCAAGACAGATTAACTCTTTTAGAACTGCAACTAACAAGCTCCAGTCACGTTGCCCTGAGGTTGCAATTGTCCAAGGGTGGCCGTCGGAGAGTGGCTGTATTTTAAATGTAGTAGACTTTATATACTTGGGACAAACATGTTGAAAAGAAGTTGACCATTACTATAGCAATAGAATTTCATGTAATTTTGTCCCCAAATGTTTCCAAGGGTCTAATTCTGTGAAACCATGTTGTCTTAAGAGATATTCAAATATAGAAATCACATAATGGTTTCATTTTGGAAGAAAACTGCAGTTTTTTTTTTGTTTGTTTGTTTTGTTTTTTGCTTTTTGGTATGTGGGTAGCTCCCTGACGGGGACTCGAACCCAGGCCGCAGCACTGACAGCGCCAACGCCGAAGCCTTAAGCCACTACACCACCAGGGAACTCCCCAGTATTTTTATCTTCAACATTCAAAATCCTACTTTAATATATCTATAAATAATAGGGTAGTACTAGTTTTAGTAATGAGAATATGTACTGAGATGTTTATTAGTTGAAAACTGCTATCACTGTTTTATACATAGATTTTTACAAGCACTTCCTTAGTGAGTTAAATGATATAAAGAAGGAAATCTATTTCTTAGATGTTTGGTTTCTTTTGATTCATCTTTTTTTTAAATTAAATATTGAAACAGTTAACATTTTGGAAAATAAAAGTTGATCCTTATAGCATTGGCCTATTAATAGAATAGAGGGAAAATAATTAATTTCCTAAGAAGAAGGAATTGGAACTATTGAACAATTTTTAAAAATTGGCAATAAGGCAGATAAATTATAAAAGAAATCTATCATGTTCAAATGGTAACATTGAATTTTAAATTACCTTGAATGTTTATAACTCTCTTTAAACTGATCATTTTCAGTCCTGCCCTAAAGAAAAGCAGTTTAATATCGAATGCAGATGAAATAGTATAGAGTTTCAAAGGACAAAAGGGAAATCACCGGTGCTGAAAGTGCAATAATGTTTTTAAACTTCTAGAATTGGATAATAGTTTCTTGAGCATTGTTGTCAAACAGATTTTATTTAAAACAGAGTAAAGACTTCTGAGAAACTTCAGGGTGCTTTACACCCTTCCAGGGGCTCTGGTTCTTAGATTTAATTTCACTGAAAATTTACAGGTATCATTTTTTTCTGCTCTTGGTTAGATACAGCATTGAGCTTAATGTGTTGGCTATTGTAAAAAATCCAGAAATAGCATAATGGAAAACACCAAATCAACAGGTAGTGTATTGTGAGAGTTTATTGTGCATATAAGAACAGTTCATGAACTTGGAGCTTTCCAAAATAAAAACACAGATGAGGCTCAGGGACATGAATTACAGGAGGGCACACAGTGGAAATGAGGAAGTTGTTAACCTTTACAGGTGCTTACTACAATGGGGGTTTCCAAATGGCAGGGAGATGGTTCAAAGTGATGCTCTCATACCATTTTTAGGAAGATGGAGAGTTTCTTTTATGATTGTCAGAGGCATTTACAAGAAATAACCGAAACTAAGTTTCACTTGTGTTCATGAAATGAGCTAGATTTAGTTTTGCTTACCTGGCTTACATGGTTTTGTTTATTCAGGGAATTAACAAGGTAGGTGCCTATTTCTTACAAGAAAAAGTTTGTCGTTGCAAACTAAGCTAGACTAGAAAATGTGGCAGGGAAAGGGAGTGATAAAAAGATGTGTATGTGTATTTGAAACACATACCCAGAGGATGCTAGCTGAGGTATAATTGGTGAAAAGCACAAGAGCATATTGAATAGGGAGGCCATGAAGTCTTGAGAAGCAGGAAGACAGGAAGTGGAGAAAAAAATCACCATAACTCTCTGATCCACTCAGTTGACACCAAAAACTTGTCCATGAAGCACTTTTTCACCTTTTTATCTCTTAGTGATCCTGAGTAATTATTTTATTATCTTGCTAAGTTTTTCAGAGGGTCCCTTTTAGGATGAACTGGATACATGCATAATTTGTAGGATAACACTGCAAAAAAATAGAGATACAAAAATATCACTGATTGTAGTTATTCTGTTTCTCCTTCATTCACTCAGCAAACAGGTGGTGGCCTGTGACTCTTGCTGTCTGCATTCCTCTTAGCTTTTTCATGTTTGTCTTCTCAAGAAAATTTCAAATAAAATCAAACTTAGGAATTTCTCAGGGCCTAACCTTGGCAATTTTGATCATGGGTTTCTTACATCTTCATGAAATTGTAATGTTCTAGTGGTGAAAAGGTACTGGAAGGTCATTTACTTCAACTCTTTCATTTTAAAATGAGGAAATAAGCCCAGAGAGGTTAATATAAGTGCTAGATTGCAAACCAACACATCTTATTTCCTAGCCTTTTTGTGTCCATTCTTCAACATGGTTATACTGGCTGCTTCACTTTACCATTTATTTTAAGCAAGTGGCTTTTATATATCACAGAGCTAGATGATGATAGCACTAGGTAAGCACCTGGGTTGATTGTCATTCTAGTATCATTCCCAATAGTCTGGTGATTCTCAATTTGCATTTGTTTAGATGTTCCTTTCTAAGTTTTTTTTTCTTAATCTTGTTTCCCTTTCTATACACCAGGGGTGCCAAAAAATGTATACACATTTTCAGAGATGTTACTTTTCCAAATTGAATTGAAGTACAGTAGCAATGAGTAGTATGACGTTCACTCAAAAGAGGGTGTTAATCAAATGAGTGCTAGTGTCACCATGGGACAGGCAGGTCAGTCAAAACAAAATGGTGGAAGCCCACTTGTCGGTTGTCATTCGAGGAGCATAAGAGCTTTTGCCAGGACAATGGAAAGAGCAAAGTACAGTTGAGTTCCCTACCTGCCCCATTCTGCTGACTTAACACCCCTTAACTTCTGCTTATGGGGAACCTTCAAGGGTGTGGTGTACCGTAGAAAAATCAGCTACACTGACAGTACTTTGGAAGGAGATTGAAATGACATGTGAAGCGATACAAGTGGGCACTTTGGCCAGCGTTGCTCAAGCAGCAGTTCGCCGTAATCAGAAGTGTCTGGACGCTGATGGTCACCATTCCGAGCACCTCTTGTCATTGCAGAAGTCAAACGTGACTTGTATTCATCCTTTGTTATTGGTATCTATTGAGTATTACAATTTTAATACAGTTGTTTCCTTTCTTAAAATGTGTATATATTTTTGGCACCCTTTGTATTTATTGCAATTCTTTAGTGAACTTTTACTGATTAATTTAAACAAGTATTTTAGAGTACTGGCTATGTATAAAATATTGCTGTTTGCAATTGGCATTATTATTGACTATTGCTTGTTTTGTGAGGAAAGAAACGTTTAAAATTCTGGAGGTAATAAAAAATTATTTTAGGCAGATGGACTCCAAATGTTCTTCCAGGAAACTGAAATATAGTTTTATATATATATTTAAAATGTTCCAGGGCTGTCTGGAAAATATCCAGCCATGTAATATGAAAAATGGAGGCATTTATGGCTGGGTACTTTTCCAGACAGCCCTTGTACTTGTATGTCAGATTGAATTACGACTTGGTAAGAGTTGGTACTTTTAGCATTAGAAATTCTTTAAAACTAGGAGCCTTCAAGGGTAAAAATGAAAATAGGAAATGAAGTTCCTTCATTGATTCTCAGGCTGCTAGACTGATACTTCCATGTTGAAAGGTGAAAGTATTAATTTCAGAAATGCTATGAAAATAATATGTTGCTACCTGTATACAACTAGAACAACAAAGATCTAGAAATAACTGCAAAATCTATTGGAATGGAACTTAGCTTGGAAATGTTCCATCACCTTTAAAAAGAGAAAAAAGCAGTCTTAATATAAGAAATAAATCTGTTTAGATGAGAAATATACCAGTCTTTATTGTGGGCGTTGTTAAAATTCTACTTTAAAATGTAAAACAATAGTGAACAAAGTAGAACAAAAGAGCCTACGTAGTTTCAAAGTAATAATTAAACATTTCAATCACTCCGTGCTAAGGTGATTGTCTTGTAGGAGAAGGAGAGTCATTATTCGGAGCCTTCCTGGCGTTGCTGATACCCTCTCATGCAAAACTAATCCTTGTCAAATCACTCCAGTTAGTTCAGCAGAGGAGGCATTCCTGTATTCCACCTCCAGCGGCCTTGACTGCTAAGAGACAGACACTGTGTACAGGGTTTACGTCATTGGGTGAGAGCAAGTGGGAAACCGCTTACCTCGGGGGAAGTTTGAATGCCGGTTACCCTTCCCCTTATTTATGTTTTATATTTAGACAAAGTGATTAAACTTAAATTTAAAATTCCCCCATGTCTGCATGTATCATAGAAAGGGATGATAATTCTGCCCCATGAATGAAGCAGGGGCCAACTAATGACCTTGGAATGGAGCCGTGCAGCTAGTTGAATGTAACTGGGTGGGGACACCCACAAAATTATTCATTTGTGTCTCAGGATGTTGGTATTGGGGTATTATGATACATCATTTGATCCTATATGAGAGCATTTATACAGAATCATATTTGGATCTTTTTTCTTTGAATATAAAATAAGTCTATCCATACTTGAAATTTAACATCTAAAAATAATTTAGAAATTCTGTGGCAGATAGAATAAATTTACTGTTTGTAATCAGAAAAGCATGTCAATGATGAAGCTGATATATGGCCCAGCTATAGATATTTACATATATATTTAGTGCATATACCTATTTTCTATACACCTATATATGTTTTAGTTAACAAAGATTGTCACCTTCACTTCCCTTAACTAATTTATAGAAAAATATGTAGAATTGAGACTGTGGAATTATTCTGTGCAAATTTCGCACTGTTCATGAAAAAGGTGACTCAAAGAACACAAACTATGTGTGAAGATCAAAACATTCTGATATATGACCCAACACGTTCTGATATATGGCCCCAACCTTCATCCTGTACAGATTTACTTATCAGATATTGGACTGTTTTTACAACACTTTTATACTTTACTTGTTCGACAAGCAGATTTGTGAGTGGAAATATGGACATTGTAATAAATGACTGATTGCAAAAATGAATGTTATTTATTCATTTGTTCACAGCCATTTTATTGCCTGTAATGCACCGAGGCTATACAATAGATCCAAAAATGAACAAGCTATGTCTCCCCGCCCCTCTTTAAGACACTCGTGAAAATTACTCTCTTGTTTTCCCGCCCCAGTTACCTGTTACTTAAACTGGGAAGCTTTTTAAGTCCTACTTCATTTTTCCTGTCTTCCTCCCATCTCCAAGTTTTACAGACTTTTGTTTCCTCCTCTGTGCAGCTGTTTCTCTCCCTCTTAACTTCCACTGCCTAATTTGTTTTGCCTTGAGCCATTTCTATCTGTAACTATTATCCTAATCCATTGTCTTCCTTGGGCCCCTCCAGCTCTGCTCCTTAAATCTATCTAAACTGTTTTTGAAAGAACTTTTTCAGTTATAGACCTGAGTGTACACTCTTACACCAAAATTCCCACTGCCAAGAGCAGAGCTGGGCAAAAGGTCGGTCGTGGTCCACCAGTGGAATGCCAAACAATTTGGCGGTCACCGGCTGAATAATTAAATAGATAGTGGACCACAGCACTTGGAGTAAATTAGAAGTGGTTCTTGCCCTGAAAAAGTCGACCTTAGAGAATCAAATCCAAACTTCTAGGCACAACCTAGTAGACCTTTCACAGCCTGTCTGCATTCTGCTTCTCACAACTCATCTCTCTGTCTGCACCGGGTTTCTTCATTATTGCCTTTCTGGGTGACTCAGTTGTCTTTAACCAAGTACCACTTATTTCTCTGTACACCCTCTCTGCTTCTCCTCTCGCTCCACTTCTCTTCACCTGGCGTTTCTTGAAGATTCCTACAGAAATAGAAATCTCAAAGCGCAACTCAAAATAAAAGGCTTGTCATTAGCTTTTCCTTATGCCCTTCCCTGAAGTAAATGAGTTATGCCCTTAGATGACTTTGTATGGTACTTTCAAAACTTGTTACAGTTTCTTGTTGGGATATTTTCTCTTGTCCATGCTCATTTGCTTCCTGAATGTTTCTGCTTCATCTTACATGCTCAGTAACGTGCCAGTGCATATGACACATAGTAGGTATCCAATACATTTGTTGATGTGAATAGTGAAAAAATGGCTTTTGGAGCCAAGGGAAAAACAATTGCTGACTAGTCCCCATTACTTTATGACACAAAATAGAAAAATAATTATGTTGTAAATACTTTATATGTCATAAGTAATGATGTTATTACACCAGAATGATAAAAAAGTGCAGTAGTATTCCTGGAGCACCCTATGGAAGAATAGATTATTGCCAATATTCTATTTTTAAAATCAATTTCGAGATCAAGACTTGCATCATTTCTGGCCAAAGAAAAAGCATTTCAAGGAAATTGAGTTGATTAAGAAAAGTTGGATGTATTTTAATGTGGGTATTGAAAATAATAAAAGTTTTAGAAATAAAAAGACTACGGTATCCCAATAGGCTAATGGGTAGTGATTTAAGAGTACTAAGTCTGGGAATATCAAAGGCGATCATGAGAAAAGCTATTAAAATGAAATGAAACTCATCATCACTTTGGTATAAAGCTTGGGGTATCCACTTCTGAGAAGATACTCTGTGTAGTAACATGTCAAGGAAGATTTAGCAAAACTTGAAACAGTCCAGAAAGGAGTTAAAATAATTTAAATCACATAGAAGCACAAAACAATCATGTGGAAAGACGAGTACAGAAATGTGATATAATTGGAGGACTCTAAAATACTAAGATTTTGTTTGAGTCATTCATGCTTGAAGACTTTAAAATAAATTCAAATATATTTGGAGCCAAAAAAATAAAGGCACCATCTGTCTCTATTAGTCTTAAAGAGTTAATAATTTCAGGAATTGTTTGTACATACATTTAAAAATATTTACTGTGTAATGGGTCATGAAAGATTACTAGGGTCTACTGTGTGAAGTTGTTATAATGCAGATTATTACACATTTCTGTGAAGTTTTCTTTGGAGTGCCTGTAAGAGATTGAATACTGTAGCGAATGAACTGTGCAGGCTTTTGGGCATAGTTATAATAAAACTTTAGCTTATGTATAGTAGAATATGTAAAATATGGAGCGTTTAGTTTCAGAAGATAAATCCATTATAATCATTTTTTCTACTTAATAGGAAAAATATAGTTTACAATTATTTTTATAATACATTGTAAAACACACATGCACTCTGATTATTTTTTGATTTTGTGATAGATCTGTATCCATTTTTATATACTTTGACATAAACTAAAAATACATTTTTTAATTCTTAAAAGCCCTGCAAAAATTGTATCTTTTAAGTGTAAATGATATTATACTTTTTTTTGTTATTTTAATTATGCATTAGTTCTGCATTTAAATACTTGTAGCAATACATTTGTTTCTTAACCTTCACAATTAATCAACCCAGTTTTTTTTTTTTTAAAGAGAAGATAACTAATGAAAGAAGCACTATGGTATTTATAAACAGCAGACTCAGTCTTTTTATACTTAAGAACAATCAGTTGAGAGTATAATTCAGTGACAATTAATCAGCTCTTAAAGATTTTTGTTTCTCCTGTCACTTATTCTTGTATCCTATTTATTCCATCAGTATTTGTACTCCAAAAGTATTTTAAACTCACTTAAGGTGTGCCATATTTTCTGACAACTGTAATCAAGATTTGTTGTAATGATTTTAAAACTAAAAATATATGTTCATAAGTGATTGTTAATGTATTTTTCACTGCAATTCTTTACACCAATTTCATCTTAGGTAGTTAGAAGAATTCTTTGGAAGCTCTTTCTTTCTTTCTTTCATGTTTAATAATCTTTAATTCAAATGTGGAAGTTCAATACAAGCTATCTGTAGGGCTTGGGGCTTATTCTTTTAAAAACAAGAATGTAGGAATGCAACAAAACGATCTTTTCACTTTTTCTTGAAATTACGTTTTCTTTCATTCCAAGAGGTTGCTATAAGAAACACATTAGAGTCAATAAAAACAAAGTATTACTTTAAAGAAAGGTGTGCTGCTGTTTACATTATAAAGCACTATTTCCTCAGGAGAAAATTATTTGTGGTTCTCTTTCCTTGATTCTGTTTTCCAGATTTTTCTTCAAGGGTGAAATACACTTGAATTTTTAAACCAAAGGAAAAAAAAGGAAAAGCCACTTGGTAGAGAAGTCACTATATCAAAGATGTTTGTGAACATGGGGGGGATGATGTCTATTTATTTCTTTTTTTGAAGACTGCCCAGCACAGCATTGTGCCTTGAAGATAGCAAATGCTCAATAAATATTTGTCAAATAAATAAACGAAGGTGTTATATTTTTAACAACATAGTGTTTTATACTTGTATTCTTTTTTTTTTTTTTTTTTTTTTTTTTTTTTTTTTTTTTTTTTTTTTTTTTTTTTTTTTTTTTTTTTTTTGGTAGTTCCCTGGCTGGGAATCAAACCCAGGCCGCAGCATTGAGAGTGCTGAAGCCTTAGCCACTACACCACCAGGGAACTCCCACTTGTATTCTTATGGGATAAACTGGTTTCTTGATTGCTTTGTAACTAAGATTTCTAAAATGAACCCTTTTTCATTTATTTTTCTATGCCATACAATTAAAAATAAATTGAGGTTGCATCAGAGGTTTAGAATTGTCTCATTACTATGGTTTATAGTTTATCTATAATCTTTCTTCTCTATCTTTGGTAATGGACTCAGCAGGAATTTAGTGCACACCAAAACGTTTTTTTAATGGTATAAAACCTCATAGAATGCCATATTCAGTTTATCATTCAGTTCTTGACTTGCCACATTTCACATACTAGCAACCATATGTGGCTAGTAGCTATCACACTGCGCATTGCAGATATAGGATATTTTCATCATTGTAGAAATTTCGGATGCCTTCTATAGAGATTGAGAAAATGGGAGTAAGAGTAGGATTAGGAGAGCAATGCACAGTTATCATGCTGAGCTTGAGCTGTCTGGGCAAATCCATGCAGATGCACAGCCGGCCATGTGAGGCTGTGCTTTAGGGGAAAGGCCCGAGGTCAATATGTAGGACATGGTTGATATTTAAAACCAAGAGAACACATGAAATCATCTAATGAAAGAATGGAAAGAGGCATAATGGGTGCTCGAAGGAACACATCCAGGGAAGCACAACTGGGTGTTGGAGAATCATCCCTTGAAAGTGACCAGATTGTGGACGAGGTGGGAGGAGAATGAGACAAGAACACAGCTGTGAGACAGATACATCAGGGTTATGGAGCCGTGTGCCAACACTGAGCAGTGCTGCCAGCAAAAGCGTGTGGTGGCGAGTTCACAAACTTAATTGTCAGACCTTGTATCAACCTGAATGTGTTAAAGTGATAACAGAGTCTAGCTGTTCTCTCCAATTAAATATTAATTTCTCTAGTAACATTTTTTCATCCTAGCCTATAGAGATGCTTTGAGCTATTGTTAAATTTCACTGTCTTCTTATATATTGGTCAGGAAATCTAAATCTATTCTGTTTCTTAATTACATTTGCTTGCACATTTGGGTATACAGAGTGGTTTGTAAAACATTTTTAATTTTGAAACTGAAAATCACAGGCACAAATACTTTTTCCTTCTCTCTACAAGGGTATTGAAAGACTGTTACATTTTATTTTTATGGATTTTACATTTTGGAGTTTAAAAGACATTATACTTTAATCTTTTCAGAATACTCTGACATTGTCCCAAGTCTTTAAGTCTCTCTGGAGGTTGTGAAGTGTACGTGTGAATAAAATGTGCAAGGTCATTAAGCTTGCATGATTTAAAAAACCTTGGTAAATTATTCCCTCCCGTCATCCTCCCCCTTCATTCCACACATAACTTTCTGCCCTACTCATGACATCTTTCCCCACCCCCATCCATTTATTTTCTACAACAAAAAGAATGATACTTAGCTGCCCCTGATAAATATCTGAAAGAGAATTGGGCACTCATAGTCTATGCGATGGACGTAAGAGGTACCCCAGACAATTATTCTCTTTTTCCATTCCATTGTGCTTCATGCCTTCTCTTGTGATGCAGCCTTCATTTCAACCCATTCTGCCCTCACATGTAAATCCAACAGGCTTTGTAGATATGAATAGCCGTGCCCTGTAGCAACTAGACAGAAATGAAAGGAATGTATGCTGAAGTCTGAAGTGTAGTATTTTACTGCATTGTTGAAGTTAGCTGTACCTAAAGGTTGAAAAGCGTTGGGCCATTGCCTCAGGTGCTGGAGTTAATGATTTTTGGTGAAGTCAGTGATGTTTCTTAAATATGTTTTCTGGTTTTGCTTTAACTTCTTAATATGGTACAGTTGTATTATTAAGTATAATTATTGCATATAAATGGGTATGTGTTAATGTTACTACTAAGTTAAAATTTATTAACTAATAAAATGAACTAATAAAAATTTAAAAAATAGCTACTGGATTTTAATTCCTAGCATACTGATTACTATGCAGATTTTTGTTTGTTTTCATACTGCATCAAAAACTATGAATGATGAGTGATATTAGCTAAAGATAAGGAGGCCTTTACTACTAGGCCATCTTTACATCAATTTAGTCAGTTGTGCTGAGAGGTATTTTATATCACTTAATTCTATATATCAAAGAATCTAAGCAAGTAGTTGATTTTTTTCAACATTATGAGACAGAGATTAACTTTTATTACTTCTTTTTTGTAAATACAGCTCAGATATCAATTTAAAAAAGTATTCTCTAACTTCACCACAGAAAATTCATGGTTTAGTTATATAGAAACTGTTTATCAGAGTCCTCAACCATTGTATTGCTGTATTGTACCTATGGCCTTCTCAACAATTGGATTGTAAAATAAGAAAGGCTGGGTCGTCTTACTCTCTTTTATTTAAAATATTCATCCTTCTCAACTTTCTACTGGATATGTGCGTGCCTAGGATACAGTCATCATTCCAATTAAAATTTGTTGATTGTTTCACAAGTTGAATGTGTTAAGATGCAATAGCTTTATCAAAATAATGACTGCTTATTTAACATAATGTAGACAAGGGGTATAGGGAGATTACCATGCATTTACATTTCTCACTCATATTTTAAGTGTAACACTATGTAGTATTAAATATTCAAATCCATCTAGCTTGCTGCAATCTATGGGGAAACAGGCCTCAGTATAGCTACATTACTCAGTATTTGGAAGTGTTTTATAATGTCTTCTCAGCATTTATGTAGCATTGTATGGGAAGGGTCATTGTTTCAACCTGTGTTGGTGAGCCTTAAATATATGGGGATCAGGCGGCAAGTACAATTTTCCTGCAGTTGATTCCTTTAATGTATGAAGGATAGGTTCGTTTATTAGGAAATGCATTGTACTACATAAATGATATGCAGTTAGTATATTACATCATGTATAAAAACATTTTCTCCTTTAAAATGTGTCTTTTAATTTAAGAATTTCAGGATAGAACAATAACAGGAATGTAATGTGATATTTTATGAATGTAAGAGTATGTTATATAGCTGACTGTTATGTATATAACTGTTTGGAAAGAGTATTTACTTTCTGTGCTACTGCTTTGCATTTCAGCTGAATGATTATAAAGTGAAAAAGTCATAATTGAGAACAAAACTAGAACCATCATACTTTTTTAAATGACAGACTGGAACTGTGCGATTGATCCTTATCTGAAAAATTGGAAATGGACATTTTTATGAAATAGGTATCGTTTTCTGTAAAAGTGATAATGACTATGGAAATTGATATAATTAAGTTGAAATTACTACATAGATAAAGTTAATGTAACTAAGGCTGCGATTAGCTTTATTTTTAAAGGAAATAACATTAGTTATTTATATTCTTTACATATTCTTCACTTTCTCTTCTAAACTGCCCAATTTTCATGTATTGCCATTCATTAATGTTGTCAAGTGGAAAGTTCATCCACCCGAACGCCACACCCGGAGAAGGGCAGTGGGGAATGACTGGCTATTTAACCATGGCGGGCACCACCAGGAGAAGGGGAGGCTAATGCTCAAGAGCCTGAACCCCCTAGTGGCATGCAGGTTACAGATTATGTAGGGCAAAATCACAGGAGTCGGTGGATTGGGGGGTTTGGGGTCGTGCTGGGAGCTTATTGGTCCGAGGTGAGGTAAGGGCAATAAACCATTGCTTTGGGTCTTGAGGGCAGCTCTGAGATCTGTTCTGGTGTCCCTGTCTGGTTGCATGGGGAAGTAGCCAGGGGGTCTTTCCACCTTAGGTCTCAGGAGCTGAAACAACTTAGGTCAAGATGTTATCGTTAGCC